>JAMASW010000042.1:75000-121996 GCA_030522415.1 Channallabes apus | reverse complement strand
TGTGTTTGCCCTTGTAAGGGGGGGTGGGGGTGTTTGCCCGCCCTTGTAGGGGGGTGGGCGTGTTTGCCCTTGTAAGGGGGTGGGCATGTTTGCCCTTGTAAGGGGGTGTGTGTTTGCCCTTGTAAGGGGGTGTGTGTTTGCCCTTGTAAGGGGGGGTGGGGGTGTTTGCCCGCCCTTGTAGGGGGGTGGGCGTGTTTGCCCTTGTAAGGGGGTGGGCGTGTTTGCCCTTGTAAGGGGGTGTGTGTTTGCCCTTGTAAGGGTGTGTGTGTGTGTGTGTGTGTGTGTGTGTGTGTTTTCCCTTGTAAGGGTGTGTGTGTGTGATTTCCCTTGTAAATGGGGGGTGTGCGTGTGTGTTTTCCCTTGTAAAGGGGGGGTGTGCGTGTGTCTTTGCCCTTGTAAAGGGTGTGTGTGTGTATGTGTGTGTGTGTTTGGCCTTGTAAGGGGGTGGGTGTGTTTGCCCTTGTAAGGGGGTGGGTGTGTTTGCCCTTGTAAGGGGGTCGGTGTGTTTGCCCTTGTAAGGGGGGGGTGGGTGTGTGTTTTCCCTTGTAAGGGGGGGTGGGTGTGTGTTTTCCCTTGTAAGGGGGGGGTGGGTGTGTGTGTTTGCCCTTGTAAGGGGGGGGTGGGTGTGTGTGTTTGCCCTTGTAAGGGGGGGTGGGTGTGTGTGTTTGCCCTTGTAAGGGGGTGTGTGTGTTTGCCCTTGTAAGGGGGTGGGCGTGTTTGCCCTTGTAAGGGGGTGGGCGTGTTTGCCCTTGTAAGGGGTGGGCGTGTTTGCCCTTGTAAGGGGTGGGCGTGTTTGCCCTTGTAAGGGGTGGGCGTGTTTGCCCTTGTAAGGGGGTGTGTGTTTGCCCTTGTAGGGGGGTGGGCGTGTTTGCCCTTGTAAGGGGGTGGGCGTGTTTGCCCTTGTAAGGGGGTGGGCGTGTTTGCCCTTGTAAGGGGGTGTGTGTTTGCCCTTGTAAGGGGGTGTGTGTTTGCCCTTGTAAGGGGGTGTGTGTTTGCCCTTGTAAGGGGGGGTGGGGGTGTTTGCCCGCCCTTGTAGGGGGGTGGGCGTGTTTGCCCTTGTAAGGGGGTGTGTGTTTGCCCTTGTAAGGGTGTGTGTGTGTGTGTGTGTGTGTGTGTGTTTTCCCTTGTAAGGGTGTGTGTTTGTGATTTCCCTTGTAAATGGGGGGTGTGCGTGTGTGTTTTCCCTTGTAAAGGGGGGGTGTGCGTGTGTCTTTGCCCTTGTAAAGGGTGTGTGTGTGTGTGTGTGTGTGTTTGGCCTTGTAAGGGGGTGGGTGTGTTTGCCCTTGTAAGGGGGTGGGTGTGTTTGCCCTTGTAAGGGGGTGGGTGTGTTTGCCCTTGTAAGGGGGGGTGGGTGTGTGTTTTCCCTTGTAAGGGGGGGTGGGTGTGTGTTTTCCCTTGTAAGGGGGGGGTGGGTGTGTGTGTTTGCCCTTGTAAGGGGGGGTGGGTGTGTGTGTTTGCCCTTGTAAGGGGGGGTGGGCGTGTGTGTTTGCCCTTGTAAGGGGGGGTGGGCGTGTGTGTTTGCCCTTGTAAGGGGGTGGGCGTGTTTGCCCTTGTAAGGGGTGGGCGTGTTTGCCCTTGTAAGGGGTGGGCGTGTTTGCCCTTGTAAGGGGTGGGCGTGTTTGCCCTTGTAAGGGGGTGTGTGTTTGCCCTTGTAAGGGGGTGTGTGTTTGCCCTTGTAAGGGGGTGTGTGTTTGCCCTTGTAAGGGGGTGTGTGTTTGCCCTTGTAAGGGGGTGTGTGTTTTTTCCCTTGATAAAGAAGCCATCAGGGTGGACTGTTTGTAGGTCGCTGATGGAGTAGAGTTCACTGAGTGCCCTGTTAGCTTTAGCGCTAGGTGGAATGTAAACAGCCACAATGATCACCACAGTAAACTCCCTCGGGATGTAAAATGGTCTGCATCTGACTGCTAAAACCTCCACTAGTTCTGAACAGTGCACAGAGACGATCGCTGCGTTCCTACACCAGCTATTGTTGATATAAACACAGTCCCCCGCCCCGAGTCTTACCGGCAGCTGTGGTATCTCTGTCGGCGCGGTAGCTGGCTAGCCCGTCTAGCTGGATTCCGGAGTCGCCAATGCCTTCATGCAGCCATGTTTCAGTGAAAATAAGAACACAGCAGTGTTCTATCTCTTTTCGGGAAGTCAGGAGCAGTCTTAAGCAGTCCAGTTTATTGTCCAAAGAGCGCACATTGGATAGGAGAAGTGATGGAAGCGCGGGTCGGCTACAGTTAGCTTTTAGCCTAGCATGTATGTAATGGCTCTCTTGCCGCGCTTCCGCCTCCTCGCACACCGCTTTCGACGAACTTCCGGGCGGGCACAGCCTCTCGGTGATGTCGCGCTACGTCCTCCCGGAGCTCGCAGAATGCTGTAACAGCGTAGTGTCTCCAGTGTGTCGCCATCTGGATGAAAATAGCATTTTCCGATTTCCAAAAGTTGTCTACGGTTGTAGACATGTTTGTTCGTTGTTCCAATGGACATTGTAACTTAAACAAACCATCCAGTCATAAATTAAACATAAATTAAACACGAATATTGCACCATGGTTTGGACCCGGTGTGGCCGCTGCGTCCTAGCGCGCCGCTCAGCTGGATCAGTGTGTGTGTGTTTTCCCTTGTGTGTGTGTGTGTGTGTGTGTGTGTTTTCCCTTGTGTGTGTGTGTGTGTTTTCCCTTGTAAGTGTGTGTGTGTTTTCCCTTGTAAGTGTGTGTGTGTTTTCCCTTGTAAGTGTGTGTGTGTTTTCCCTTGTAAGTGTGTGTGTGTTTTCCCTTGTAAGTGTGTGTTTTTTCCCTTGTATGTGTGTGTTACGACCCCCGGTCAAGGGTCAAGGGACGCAACAAAGAAAATAATAAATTGGTTAGAAATAAATATTCTTGCAACCAAGATTTTGTGCGTGGTTTTTATTTTAACACACACGCACATACACATACAGGAAGCTCTGGGCTTCAGGATTGGGCCAAGGCCAAAACAATAAACAAAACCCCCCCTCTATCTCCTCCCTCAAGCTAGCTAAACTACCAAAAAGAAAAACTGAAATCAAAATACAAAAACTAAACTAGCTTCCTAACTACTTACAAAAACACAGGAGAAAACAGGGGACAACAAAAATGGCACCCAACCCCTACTGCTTCCTTGCAACTATGTACAAACAAGAAAAGAACAAAATATATATACACACAATATTTACAATAAAGAAAACTATGTACAAAAGCGGGAGGAAAACTTCCATCCACGCTAACACAAACAAACAAAAGAACCCAAAAACAACAAAAGGGAAGGAGAGAGGCAAGGCGCGACACACAGGCTCTCTCTCCAACCAAACAAACCAAAAACACACACACACACTCAAAACAAATACAAAATAACAAACAAATACACAGTCACACTTCAACATACAACCACTCAATCAATCACTCAATCAATCACACAATCCAACAACCTCACAATCACAATTCACTAATTAACCAATCAACAACGGAGCACGGAAGTCACACACAAGGCATAAGTCGCGCACTTCCTGCTTCCACTCGCGAGCTTAAGAAGGCACGCAGATCCACCGTCAGCCAATCACGGCGCACGTCACGGCACGTTCCATCGGGGCGGGGCTTCCTGCGAAAAGGAGAGCGGGAGAGAGAAAGGGGGGAGAGATCGCGCATGCGCCGCCGTCGCGCATGCGCACATACCCGCGCTACACACACACACATACGTGCATTACTTCTGCACGTAACAGTGTGTGTTTTTTCCCTTGTAAGTGTGTGTTTTTTTCCCTTGTATGGGTGTGTTTTTTCCCTTGAATGTGTGTTTTTTCCCTTTGTTATGACCCAGAGTCATAGGTATGAAAATGTATTGCATACTAACTGTTTTTTTCCTACTTTGAATTTGTAGTATGCTTTGAAAGTGTGTGAGTGTGTGTGTGTGGAGTTATAGGAGACCTCCTGTGAATGACCCATTCAAACAAATTGAAGCAAGCTGATTGGACAAGCTGGGATCCACATGTTTAAAACCCACCACTTGACAGAGCTCTCCCTCGCTACCATGCCACTCCCAACTAAACCGTTTGCGTGTGACCTTTGTGTAATGTGATGTGAAGTTAAAAAAAAGTGCTGTCTGAGCCGTGACCAAAAATTGAGTGACAATTTTGAAAGTAGGGGTTGTGTTAACTAGTAAAAAAAAGACATCACTGTATATATTGAGCACTGTAGCCTCTGTAGGAGTGAGAAGCCTCTATTATTTTTACCTGTGTATTTTTCTCCTGTTTCTTGTCCAGGAAGGTAGGTTAGACAAGTTTGTATTTTATTTTGTATTTGGTTTGGACTAGGCAAGCCCAGGGTGTGGCAGAGTATTTTTGTTTGTTGTTTTGGGCATTACTCAACTCTGAATCTAAATAAAGGCTACATTTACTTTGTTAAACCTGGTGACTACCTTTACTTGGGAGTGGGAAGGTGGTGAGCGGTCTTATTATGTTATGTCCATTACACCCCTAGGTAGAGGTCGTAACACCTTGTAAGTGTGTTTTTTCCCTTGTAAGTGTGTTTTTTTTCCCCTTGAGAATGTGTGTGTTTTTTTCCCCTTGAGAATGTGTGTGTTTTTTTCCCCTTGAGAATGTGTGTGTTTTTTTCCCCTTGAGAATGTGTGTGTTTTTTTTCCCCTTGAGAATGTGTGTGTTTTTTTTCCCCTTGAGAATGTGTGTGTTTTTTTTCCCCTTGAGAATGTGTGTGTTTTTTTTCCCCTTGAGAATGTGTGTGTTTTTTTCCCCTTGAGAATGTGTGTGTTTTTTTCCCCTTGAGAATGTGTGTGTGTTTTTTCCCTTGAGAATGTGTGTGTGTTTTTTCCCTTGAGAATGTGTGTGTGTATTTTCCCTTGAGTGTGTGTGTGTGTGTCTTTTCCCTTGTAAGTGTCAAGATTCAAGAGAGGTTTATTGTCAATACAACAATATACACAGTATACGTTGTATTGAAATGCCGTTTCACACAGACCCTCCGTGGTGCCTTAATAAGAAATAGAAAACAAGAAATTACAACTAAATGAAATCTAACTAAGCTAAACTAACTAAGTGACTATTTTTAAATAAACTATCTGTACACTAACAGGACAGGAAGACAATACAGTGCAATGATACAAAGTGAACATGTGCAATTGGTTCAGAGTACAGTGTGTTCAAGTTATTGTAGGAGTATTGGACGAGACAAGACAAGACATGTGCAAATTGCGACTAGTGCAAATCAGCATGAGGTAGAAAATTTCTTGGACAAAAATACAGTATGCAATACAGGGTGTACAATATGTGTGTTGTACCACAGTCCAATTTGTGTGTTTTTGTCTTTGGTGTGCATTGTATGAAGGTTTAGTTGTTTAGGTGAGTTTATAAATATAGGAGTCCATTATGTGTTTATGTTGAGTGTGTGTTTTGTATGTTTGTTCAGTTCTATGTTGTCAGTAAGTTGAGAGCCCTTACTGCTTGTGGAAAGAAGCTCTTGCAGTGTCTGGCAGTCACAGTTCTGATGCTGCGGAACCGTCTGCCTGATGGGAGGAGGGAGAACAGTGCATGTGCGGGGTGAAAAGAGTCTTTCACTATGCTGCTCGCACGGCGGATCAGGTGTTTGTCGTAGAGTTGGGAGATGGCTGGGAGAGGGACCCCGATGATTCTCTCTGCTGTCTTCACTATCTGCTGCAAGGACTTCTTTTCAGCGGTGGTGCAGTTTCCGTACCAGACGGTGATGTAACAGCAGAGAACACTCTCGATGGTCCCTTGATAGAATGAGGTGAGGATGGGAGGTGGAAGACTGGCCTTCTTCAGTTTCCGAAGAAAGTGAAGACGTTGTTGTGCTTTCTTGGTGGTGGTGTTCAGGTTCCAGGAAAGATCATCTGCCATGTGCACCCCCAGAAACTTCACACTGCTGACAATCTCGACAGCAGATCCGTTGATGTACAGTGGGGCATAGTCCTTCGGGCTCTTCCTGAAGTTAACAACCATCTCTTTGGTCTTCTGAACATTAAGAGACAGGTTGTTATTTTGACACCAGTCCACCAGATGTTTTACCTCCTCTCTGTACGCAGACTCATCGTCGTTGGTGATGAGACCCACTACTGTTGTATCGTCTGCAAACTTTATGATGTGATTTGAACTGTGCTGTGCAGCACAGTCGTGCATTAGCAGAGTGAAAAGCAGTGGGCTAAGCACACAGCCCTGTGGGGAGCCTGTGCTCAGTCTGAGGACCCCGGAGGAGTTGTTGCCTATGAAGACAGTCTGCGGCCTGTCAGTGAGGAAGTCCAGGATCCAATTACAAAGCGGAGTTTCTATACCTAGAAAGTCCAACTTCCTTACCAGCCTTTGGGGAATTATTGTATTGAATGCTGAGCTGAAGTCGATAAACAGCATTCTGACGTAAGTGTCCTTCCTGTCGAGATGGGAGAGGGTAAGTTGAAGAGCAGATGAGATGGCGTCATCTGTGGAGCGGTTTGGTCGATATGCGAATTGTAACGGGTCCAGAGTATGTGAGAGCTTAGACTTCATGTATCTCAGTACCAGCCGCTCAAAGCACTTCATGATGATAGATGTGAGTGCTATGGGGCGGTAGTCGTTAAGACAAGACACAGTTGACTTTTTTGGCACTGGGATGATTTTGGTGGTCTTCAGGCATGTAGGTATAACAGCAGAGCTCAGTGATGAGTTGAAGATGTCTGCAAAGATGACCGCAAGCTGATCAGCACAATCCCGGAGCACCTGGCCAGGTATGTTGTCTGGTCCTGCAGCTTTTCGTGGGTTCACTCTGCGGAGAGTCGACCTGACGTCTGCTGTGGATAGATGTAGTACCTGGTCGTTGGGGAAGGTGGTCATCTTCCTCGCTGGTGCCTCATTCTCTGCCTCAAATCGTGCAAAAAAGTTATTCAGCTCATCTGGTAGGGAGGGATCACTGCTACATTCCAATTGTGTTGGTTTGTAGCCCGTGATGGTCTGGATGCCCTGCCACATGCGCCTCGTGTCTCTTGAGCTTGAGAAGTGGTTGCTGATCCTCTCTGCATACGCCCGCTTTGCCTCTTTGATGGCCCGTGACAGGTTGGCTCTGGCTGCGATGTAAGCTTCCCTGTCTTTGGACTTGAAGGCTCTGTCCCTGATTTTCACCAGGCTGCGCAGCTTTGCAGAGAACCAGGGTTTATGGTTTGCCCGGGTGACAACAGTCTTTGAGACAGTAACATCCTCAACGCACTTGCTGATGTAACCAGTCACTGGCTGCGTACTCTTCCAGATCGACTGACTGTTCATAGGTGGCTGCTTCTCTGAACATGTCCCAGTCTGTGCAATCAAAGCAGTCCTGAAGGGCAGACATGGCCCCCCGTGGCCACGTTCTCACCTCTTTCATGGCTGGTCTGAACTGTTTGTTTATTGGTCTATAGGCTGGAGTGAGAAGTATGGAGATGTGGTCTGATTGTCCAAGGTGGGGGAGGGGTGCAGCCTTGTATGCATGCTGGATGTTTGTATAAACAAGGTCTAACATGTTGTCCCCTCTTGTTGCAAAGTCAATGTTCTGATGAAATTTTGGTAGTACTGACTTGAGTGAAGCTTTATTAAAATCCCCGGCGATGATAAAGAAGCCATCAGGGTGGACTGTTTGTAGGTCGCTGATGGAGTAGAGTTCACTGAGTGCCCTGTTAGCTTTAGCGCTAGGTGGAATGTAAACAGCCACAATGATCACCACAGTAAACTCCCTCGGGATGTAAAATGGTCTGCATCTGACTGCTAAAACCTCCACTAGTTCTGAACAGTGCACAGAGACGATCGCTGCGTTCCTACACCAGCTATTGTTGATATAAACACAGTCCCCCGCCCCGAGTCTTACCGGCAGCTGTGGTATCTCTGTCGGCGCGGTAGCTGGCTAGCCCGTCTAGCTGGATTCCGGAGTCGCCAATGCCTTCATGCAGCCATGTTTCAGTGAAAATAAGAACACAGCAGTGTTCTATCTCTTTTCGGGAAGTCAGGAGCAGTCTTAAGCAGTCCAGTTTATTGTCCAAAGAGCGCACATTGGATAGGAGAAGTGATGGAAGCGCGGGTCGGCTACAGTTAGCTTTTAGCCTAGCATGTATGTAATGGCTCTCTTGCCGCGCTTCCGCCTCCTCGCACACCGCTTTCGACGAACTTCCGGGCGGGCACAGCCTCTCGGTGATGTCGCGCTACGTCCTCCCGGAGCTCGCAGAATGCTGTAACAGCGTAGTGTCTCCAGTGTGTCGCCATCTGGATGAAAATAGCATTTTCCGATTTCCAAAAGTTGTCTACGGTTGTAGACATGTTTGTTCGTTGTTCCAATGGACATTGTAACTTAAACAAACCATCCAGTCATAAATTAAACATAAATTAAACACGAATATTGCACCATGGTTTGGACCCGGTGTGGCCGCTGCGTCCTAGCGCGCCGCTCAGCTGGATCAGTGTGTGTGTGTTTTCCCTTGTGTGTGTGTGTGTGTGTGTGTGTGTGTTTTCCCTTGTAAGTGTGTGTGTGTTTTCCCTTGTAAGTGTGTGTGTGTTTTCCCTTGTAAGTGTGTGTGTGTTTTCCCTTGTAAGTGTGTGTGTGTTTTCCCTTGTAAGTGTGTGTGTGTTTTCCCTTGTAAGTGTGTGTGTGTTTTCCCTTGTAAGTGTGTGTGTGTTTTCCCTTGTAAGTGTGTGTGTGTTTTCCCTTGTAAGTGTGTGTGTGTTTTCCCTTGTAAGTGTGTGTGTGTTTTCCCTTGTAAGTGTGTGTGTGTTTTCCCTTGTAAGTGTGTGTGTGTTTTCCCTTGTAAGTGTGTGTGTGTTTTCCCTTGTAAGTGTGTGTGTGTTTTCCCTTGTAAGTGTGTGTGTGTGTTTTCCCTTGTAAGTGTGTGTGTGTGTTTTCCCTTGTAAGTGTGTGTGTGTGTTTTCCCTTGTAAGTGTGTGTGTGTGTTTTCCCTTGTAAGTGTGTGTGTGTGTTTTCCCTTGTAAGTGTGTGTGTGTGTTTTCCCTTGTAAGTGTGTGTGTGTGTGTTTTCCCTTGTAAGTGTGTGTGTGTGTGTTTTCCCTTGTAAGTGTGTGTGTGTGTGTTTTCCCTTGTAAGTGTGTGTGTGTGTGTTTTCCCTTGTAAGTGTGTGTGTGTGTGTTTTCCCTTGTAAGTGTGTGTGTTTTCCCTTGTAAGTGTGTGTGTTTTCCCTTGTAAGTGTGTGTGTTTTCCCTTGTAAGTGTGTGTGTTTTCCCTTGTAAGTGTGTGTGTTTTCCCTTGTAAGTGTGTGTGTTTTCCCTTGTAAGTGTGTGTGTTTTCCCTTGTAAGTGTGTGTGTTTTCCCTTGTAAGTGTGTGTGTTTTCCCTTGTAAGTGTGTGTGTTTTCCATTGTAAGTGTGTGTGTTTTCCCTTGTAAGTGTGCGTGTGTGTTTTCCCTTGTAAGTGTGCGGGGGTGTTCCCTTGTAAGGGGGTGTGTGTGTTAGGAGTTTGTTATTCTGCCCTCTGCTGTTCTTTCTGGGTACTTGCTTGCCTTTCAGGTGGGTGTTCCTCCAGGTAATTCACCGGATGCTGCGGTTGGCTCATCTCCTCAACCAACCAGAATAAAAGGACCACCCCAAACTCCTTTCAGAGGCCTTTTGTGCCACTGTGTGTGTCTCTTTGTTAAAATTGGTCTTTGTATATTCGAGTTTCTTACTAGAGAGAATTGTTAGTCTGACTGTTGATGTGACCTTAAGCCTGTTTTCGAATACGAGTTTGGATTCTGTTTTGGATTTGTTAGCCATCGGTTTATATTGTAAATATTGTTGTAAATACTTTCATCTTATTAAGGGCAGTAGGAGGTTGATGCCATTTCTTTTGTTGTATATATTTTGTACTCTGTTTTTGGTTAGGGAGTTAGGGAAGCCTTATGTATCTTGTTTTATTTTCTTTTGACTTAGGAATTTAGTTCTTTTTAAAAGACCATTTTGTTATTTTGGCCTTGTCAACCTCTGAAGTTCGTAACCCTTATCTTTTTGCCTAGAAATAAAAAGAAACACAATTTCCTAATCTCTTTGGTGGTGAGACTCCTTCACTCACCTTTTTGCTACGACACAGACCCCTAGACAGTCGTAACAGTGTGTGTGTGTGTGTTTTTTCCCTTGTAAGGGGGGGGGGGTGTGTTTTTTCCCTTGTAAGGGGGGGTGGGTGTTTTTTCCCTTGTAAGGGGGGGGGGGTGTTTTTTCCCTTGTAAGGGGGGGGTGTGTGTTTTTTCCCTTGTAAGGGGGGGTGGGTGTGTTTTCCCTTGTAAGGGGGAGTGGGTGTGTGTTTTCCCTTGTAAGGGGGGGGGTGTATGTGTTTGCCCTTGTAAGGGGGGGGGGGGTGTGTGTTTGCCCTTGTAAGGGGGTGTGTGTGTGTTTGCCCTTGTAAGGGGGTGGGCGTGTTTGCCCGCCCTTGTAGGGGGGTGGGGGTGTTTGCCCGCCCTTGTAGGGGGGTGGGCGTGTTTGCCCTTGTAAGGGGGTGGGCGTGTTTGCCCTTGTAAGGGGGTGGGCGTGTTTGCCCTTGTAAGGGGGTGGGCGTGTTTGCCCTTGTAAGGGGGTGTGTGTTTGCCCTTGTAAGGGGGTGTGTGTGTGTGTGTGTTTTCCCTTGTAAGGGTGTGTGTGTGTGTGTGTGTGTTTTCCCTTGTAAAGGGGTGTGTGTGTTTTTTTTCCCTTGTAAGGGTGGGTGGGTGTGTGTTTTCCCTTGTAAGGGTGGGTGGGTGTGTGTTTTCCCTTGTAAGGGGGGGTGGGTGTGTGTTTTCCCTTGTAAGGGGGGGGTGGGTGTGTGTGTTTGCCCTTGTAAGGGGGGGTGGGTGTGTGTGTTTGCCCTTGTAAGGGGGGGTGGGTGTGTGTGTTTGCCCTTGTAAGGGGGTGGGCGTGTTTGCCCTTGTAAGGGGTGGGCGTGTTTGCCCTTGTAAGGGGGTGTGTGTTTGCCCTTGTAAGGGGGTGTGTGTTTGCCCTTGTAAGGGGGGGTGGGGGTGTTTGCCCGCCCTTGTAGGGGGGTGGGCGTGTTTGCCCTTGTAAGGGGGTGGGCGTGTTTGCCCTTGTAAGGGGGTGGGCGTGTTTGCCCTTGTAAGGGGGTGTGTGTTTGCCCTTGTAAGGGGGTGTGTGTTTGCCCTTGTAAGGGGGTGTGTGTTTGCCCTTGTAAGGGGGGGTGGGGGTGTTTGCCCGCCCTTGTAGGGGGGTGGGCGTGTTTGCCCTTGTAAGGGGGTGTGTGTTTGCCCTTGTAAGGGTGTGTGTGTGTGTGTGTGTGTGTGTGTGTGTGTTTTCCCTTGTAAGGGTGTGTGTGTGTGTTTTCCCTTGTAAGGGTGTGTGTGTGTGTTTTCCCTTGTAAATGGGGGGTGTGCGTGTGTGTTTGCCCTTGTAAAGGGTGTGTATGTGTGTGTGTGTTTGCCCTTGTAAGGGGGTGGGTGTGTTTGCCCTTGTAAGGGGGTGGGTGTGTTTGCCCTTGTAAGGGGGTGGGTGTGTTTGCCCTTGTAATGGGGTGGGTGTATTTGCCCTTGTAATGGGGTGGGTGTATTTGCCCTTGTAAGGGGGTGGGTGTGTTTGCCCTTGTAAGGGGGTGGGTGTGTGTGCCCTTGTAAGGGGGTGGGTGTGTGTGTGTTTGCCCTTGTAAGGGTGTGTTTTTGCCCTTGTAAGGGGGTGGGTGTGTGTGTGTTTGCCCTTGTAAGGGGGGGTGGGGGTGTTTGCCCGCCCTTGTAGGGGGGTGGGCGTGTTTGCCCTTGTAAGGGGGTGGGCATGTTTGCCCTTGTAAGGGGGTGTGTGTTTGCCCTTGTAAGGGGGTGTGTGTTTGCCCTTGTAAGGGGGGGTGGGGGTGTTTGCCCGCCCTTGTAGGGGGGTGGGCGTGTTTGCCCTTGTAAGGGGGTGGGCGTGTTTGCCCTTGTAAGGGGGTGTGTGTTTGCCCTTGTAAGGGTGTGTGTGTGTGTGTGTGTGTGTGTGTGTTTTCCCTTGTAAGGGTGTGTGTGTGTGATTTCCCTTGTAAATGGGGGGTGTGCGTGTGTGTTTTCCCTTGTAAAGGGGGGGTGTGCGTGTGTCTTTGCCCTTGTAAAGGGTGTGTGTGTGTATGTGTGTGTGTGTTTGGCCTTGTAAGGGGGTGGGTGTGTTTGCCCTTGTAAGGGGGTGGGTGTGTTTGCCCTTGTAAGGGGGTCGGTGTGTTTGCCCTTGTAAGGGGGGGGTGGGTGTGTGTTTTCCCTTGTAAGGGGGGGTGGGTGTGTGTTTTCCCTTGTAAGGGGGGGGTGGGTGTGTGTGTTTGCCCTTGTAAGGGGGGGTGGGTGTGTGTGTTTGCCCTTGTAAGGGGGGGTGGGTGTGTGTGTTTGCCCTTGTAAGGGGGTGGGCGTGTGTGTTTGCCCTTGTAAGGGGGTGGGCGTGTTTGCCCTTGTAAGGGGTGGGCGTGTTTGCCCTTGTAAGGGGTGGGCGTGTTTGCCCTTGTAAGGGGTGGGCGTGTTTGCCCTTGTAAGGGGGTGTGTGTTTGCCCTTGTAAGGGGGTGTGTGTTTGCCCTTGTAGGGGGGTGGGCGTGTTTGCCCTTGTAAGGGGGTGGGCGTGTTTGCCCTTGTAAGGAGGTGGGCGTGTTTGCCCTTGTAAGGGGGTGTGTGTTTGCCCTTGTAAGGGGGTGTGTGTTTGCCCTTGTAAGGGAGTGTGTGTTTGCCCTTGTAAGGGGGGGTGGGGGTGTTTGCCCGCCCTTGTAGGGGGGTGGGCGTGTTTGCCCTTGTAAGGGGGTGTGTGTTTGCCCTTGTAAGGGTGTGTGTGTGTGTGTGTGTGTGTGTGTTTTCCCTTGTAAGGGTGTGTGTGTGTGATTTCCCTTGTAAATGGGGGGTGTGCGTGTGTGTTTTCCCTTGTAAAGGGGGGGTGTGCGTGTGTCTTTGCCCTTGTAAAGGGTGTGTGTGTGTATGTGTGTGTGTGTTTGGCCTTGTAAGGGGGTGGGTGTGTTTGCCCTTGTAAGGGGGTGGGTGTGTTTGCCCTTGTAAGGGGGTGGGTGTGTTTGCCCTTGTAAGGGGGGGTGGGTGTGTGTTTTCCCTTGTAAGGGGGGGTGGGTGTGTGTTTTCCCTTGTAAGGGGGGGGTGGGTGTGTGTGTTTGCCCTTGTAAGGGGGGGTGGGTGTGTGTGTTTGCCCTTGTAAGGGGGGGTGGGTGTGTGTGTTTGCCCTTGTAAGGGGGTGGGCGTGTGTGTTTGCCCTTGTAAGGGGGTGGGCGTGTTTGCCCTTGTAAGGGGTGGGCGTGTTTGCCCTTGTAAGGGGTGGGCGTGTTTGCCCTTGTAAGGGGTGGGCGTGTTTGCCCTTGTAAGGGGGTGTGTGTTTGCCCTTGTAAGGGGGTGTGTGTTTGCCCTTGTAAGGGGGGGTGGGGGTGTTTGCCCGCCCTTGTAGGGGGGTGGGCGTGTTTGCCCTTGTAGGGGGGTGGGCGTGTTTGCCCTTGTAAGGGGGTGGGCGTGTTTGCCCTTGTAAGGGGGTGGGCGTGTTTGCCCTGGTAAGGGGGTGTGTGTTTGCCCTTGTAAGGGGGTGTGTGTTTGCCCTTGTAAGGGGGTGTGTGTTTGCCCTTGTAAGGGGGGGTGGGGGTGTTTGCCCGCCCTTGTAGGGGGGTGGGCGTGTTTGCCCTTGTAAGGGGGTGTGTGTTTGCCCTTGTAAGGGTGTGTGTGTGTGTGTGTGTGTGTGTGTGTGTGTTTTCCCTTGTAAGGGTGTGTGTGTGTGTTTTCCCTTGTAAGGGTGTGTGTGTGTGTTTTCCCTTGTAAGGGTGTGTGTGTGTGTTTGCCCTTGTAAGGGGGGGTGGGGGTGTTTGCCTGCCCTTGTAGGGGGGTGGGCGTGTTTGCCCTTGTAAGGGGGTGTGTGTTTGCCCTTGTAAGGGTGTGTGTGTGTGTGTGGGTGTGTGTTTTCCCTTGTAAGGGTGTGTGTGTGTGTTTTCCCTTGTAAGGGTGTGTGTGTGTGTTTTCCCTTGTAAATGGGGGGTGTGCGTGTGTGTTTGCCCTTGTAAAGGGTGTGTATGTGTGTGTGTGTTTGCCCTTGTAAGGGGGTGGGTGTGTTTGCCCTTGTAAGGGGGTGGGTGTGTTTGCCCTTGTAATGGGGTGGGTGTATTTGCCCTTGTAATGGGGTGGGTGTATTTGCCCTTGTAATGGGGTGGGTGTATTTGCCCTTGTAAGGGGGTGGGTGTGTTTGCCCTTGTAAGGGGGTGGGTGTGTGTGTGTTTGCCCTTGTAAGGGTGTGTTTTTGCCCTTGTAAGGGGGTGGGTGTGTGTGTGTTTGCCCTTGTAAGGGGGGGTGGGGGTGTTTGCCCGCCCTTGTAGAGGGGTGGGCGTGTTTGCCCTTGTAAGGGGGTGGGCATGTTTGCCCTTGTAAGGGGGTGTGTTTTTGCCCTTGTAAGGGGGTGTGTGTTTGCCCTTGTAAGGGGGGGTGGGGGTGTTTGCCCGCCCTTGTAGGGGGGTGGGCGTGTTTGCCCTTGTAAGGGGGTGGGCGTGTTTGCCCTTGTAAGGGGGTGTGTGTTTGCCCTTGTAAGGGTGTGTGTGTGTGTGTGTGTGTGTGTGTGTTTTCCCTTGTAAGGGTGTGTGTGTGTGATTTCCCTTGTAAATGGGGGGTGTGCGTGTGTGTTTTCCCTTGTAAAGGGGGGGTGTGCGTGTGTCTTTGCCCTTGTAAAGGGTGTGTGTGTGTATGTGTGTGTGTGTTTGGCCTTGTAAGGGGGTGGGTGTGTTTGCCCTTGTAAGGGGGTGGGTGTGTTTGCCCTTGTAAGGGGGTGGGTGTGTTTGCCCTTGTAATGGGGTGGGTGTATTTGCCCTTGTAAGGGGGTGGGTGTGTTTGCCCTTGTAAGGGGGCGGGTGTGTGTGTGTTTGCCCTTGTAAGGGTGTGTTTTTTTTCCTTTGTAAGGGTGGGTGTGTTTTTTTTCCCTTGTAAGGGTGGGTGTGTTTTTTTCCCTTGTAAGGGGGGGTGGGTGTGTGTTTGCCCTTGTAAGGGGGGGTGGGTGTGTGTTTGCCCTTGTAAGGGGGGGTGGGTGTGTGTTTGCCCTTGTAAGGGGGGGTGGGTGTGTGTTTGCCCTTGTAAGGGGGGGTGGGTGTGTGTTTGCCCTTGTAAGGGGGGTGGGTGTGTGTTTGCCCTTGTAAGGGGGTTTGTGTGTGTTCGCCCTTGTAAGGGGGTGGGCGTGTTTGCCCTTGTAAGGGGGTGTGTGTTTGCCCTTGTAAGGGGGTCTGTGTTTGCCCTTGTAAGGGGGGGTGGGGGTGTTTGCCCGCCCTTGTAGGGGGGTGGCCATGTTTGCCCTTGTAAGGGGTTGTGTGTTTGCCCTTGTGAGGGTGTGTGTGTGTTTTCCCTTGTAAGGGTGTGTGTGTGTGTTTTCCCTTGTAAAGGGTGTGTGTGTGTGTGTGTGTGTGTTTTCCCTTGTAAAGGGGGTGTGTGTGTGTGTGTTTGCCCTTGTAAAGGGTTTGTGTGTGTGTTTGCCCTTGTAAGGGGGTGTGTGTGTTTGCCCTTGTAAGGGGGTGGGTGTGTTTGCCCTTGTAAGGGGGTAGGTGTGTTTGCCCTTGTTAGGGTGTGTGTGTCTGTGTGTGTTTCCCCTTGTAAGGGTGTGTTTTTTCCCTTGTAAGGGTGTCTGTGTTTTCCCTCTTTTAAGGGTGTGTGTGTTTTCCCCCTTGTAAGGGTGTGTGTGTTTTCCCCCTTGTAAGGGTGTGTGTGTTTTCCCCCATGTAAGGGTGTGTGTGTTTTCCCCCTTGTAAGGGTGTGTGTTTTCCCCCTTGTAAGGGTGTGTGTTTTCCCCCTTGTAAGGGTGTGTGTTTTCCCCCTTGTAAGCGTGTGTGTGTTTTCCCCCTTGTAAGCGTGTGTGTTTTCCCCCTTGTAAGGGTGTGTGTGTTTTCCCCCTTGTAAGGGTGTGTGTGTTTCCCCTTGTAAGGGTGTGTGTGTGTTTCCCCTTGTAAGGGTGTGTGTGTGTTTTCCCTTGTAAGTGTGTGTGTGTTTTCCCTTGTAAGTGTGTGTGTGTTTTCCCTTGTAAGTGTGTGTGTGTTTTCCCTTGTAAGGGGGGGGGTGTTCCCTTGTAAGGGGGTGTGTGTGTTTTCCCTTGTAAGGGGGTGTGTGTGTTTTCCCTTGTAAGGGGGGGGGTGTTCCCTTGTAAGGGGGTGTGTGTGTTAGGAGTTTGTTATTCTGCCCTCTGCTGTTCTTTCTGGGTACTTGCTTGCCTTTCAGGTGGGTGTTCCTCCAGGTAATTTACCGGATGCTGCGGTTGGCTCATCTCCTCAACCAACCAGAATAAAAGGACCACCCCAAACTCCTTTCAGAGGCCTTTTGTGCCACTGTGTGTGTCTCTTTGTTAAAATTGGTCTTTGTATATTCGAGTTTCTTACTAGAGAGAATTGTTAGTCTGACTGTTGATGTGACCTTAAGCCTGTTTTCGAATACGAGTTTGGATTCTGTTTTGGATTTGTTAGCCATCGGTTTATATTGTAAATATTGTTGTAAATACTGTAAATACTTTCATAATATTAAGGGCAGTAGGAGGTTGATGCCATTTCTTTTGTTGTATATATTTTGTACTCTGTTTTTGGTTAGGGAGTTAGGGAAGCCTTATGTATCTTGTTTTATTTTCTTTTGACTTAGGAATTTAGTTCTTTTTAAAAGACCATTTTGTTATTTTGGCCTTGTCAACCTCTGAAGTTCGTAACCCTTATCTTTTTGCCTAGAAATAAAAAGAAACACAATTTCCTAATGTCTTTGGTAGTGAGACTCCTTCACTCACCTTTTTGCTACGACACAGACCCCTAGACAGTCATAACAGTATGTGTGTGTGTGTGTGTGTGTGTTTTCCCTCGTAAGTGTGTGTGTGTGTTTTCCCTCGTAAGGGGGGGTGTGTGTGTTTTCCCCATTGTAAGGGTGTGTGTGTTTGCCCTTGTAAGGGGGTGTGTGTTTGCCCTTGTAAGGGGTGGTGGGGGTGTTTGCCTGCCCTTGTAAGGGGGGGTGGGGGTTTTTGCCTGCCCTTGAAAGGGGGGGTGGGGGTGTTTGCCTGCCCTTGTAAGGGGGGGTGGGGGTGTTTGCCTGCCCTTGTAAGGGGGGGTGGGGGTGTTTGCCTGCCCTTGTAAGGGGGGGTGGGGGTGTTTGCCTGCTCTTGTAAGGGGGGGTGGGGGTGTTTGCCCTTGTAAGGGGGGGTGGGGGTGTTTGCCCTTGTAAGGGGGGGTGGGGGTGTTTTCCCTTGTAAGGGGGTGTGTGTTTGCCCTTGTAAGGGGGTGTGTGTGTGTGTGTTTTCCCTTGTAAAGGGTGTGTGTGTGTGTGTGTGTGTTTTCCCTTGTAAAGGGGGGGTGTGCGTGTGTGTTTTCCCTTGTAAAGGGGGGGTGTGTGTGTGTTTGCCCTTGTAAAGGGTGTGTGTGTGTGTTTGCCCTTGTAAAGGGTGTGTGTGTGTGTGTGTGTTTGCCCTTGTAAGGGGGTGGGTGTGTTTGCCCTTGTAAGGGGGTGGGTGTGTTTGCCCTTGTAAGGGGGTGGGTGTGTTTGCCCTTGTAAGGGGGTGGGTGTGTTTGCCCTTGTAAGGGGGTGTGTGTGCCCTTGTAAGGGTGTGTGTGTGTGTGTTTTTCCTTGTAAGGCTGTGTTTTCCCCCTTCTAAGGGTGTGTGTGTTTTCCCCCTTGTAAGGGTGTGTGTGTTTTCGCTTGTAAGGGTGTGTTTTTGCCCTTGTAAGGGGGTGGGTGTGTGTGTGTTTGCCCTTGTAAGGGGGAGTGGGGGTGTTTGCCCGCCCTTGTAGGGGGGTGGGCGTTTTTGCCCTTGTAAGGGGGTGGGCGTGTTTGCCCTTGTAAGGGGGTGGGCGTGTTTGCCTTTGTAAGGGGGTGTGTGTTTGCCCTCGTAAGGGGGTGGGCGTGTTTGCCCTCGTAAGGGGGGGTGGGGGTGTTTGCCCGCCCTTGTAGGGGGGTGGGCGTGTTTGCCCTTGTAAGGGTGTGTGTGTTTGCCCTTGTAAGGGTGTGTGTGTGTGTGTGTGTGTGTGTGTGTTTTCCCTTGTAAGGGTGTGTGTGTGTGTTTTCCCTTGTAAGGGTGTGTGTGTGTGTTTTCCCTTGTAAATGGGGGGTGTGCGTGTGTGTTTTCCCTTGTAAAGGGGGGGTGTGCGTGTGTGGTTGCCCTTGTAAAGGGTGTGTGTGTGTATGTGTGTGTGTGTGTGTTTGCCCTTGTAAGGGGGTGGGTGTGTTTGCCCTTGTAAGGGGGTGGGTGTGTTTGCCCTTGTAAGGGGGTGGGTGTATTTGCCCTTGTAAGGGGGTGGGTGTGTTTGCCCTTGTAAGGGGGTGGGTGTGTTTGCCCTTGTAAGGGGGTGGGTGTGTGTGTGTTTGCCCTTGTAAGGGTGTGTTTTTGCCCTTGTAAGGGGGTGGGTGTGTGTGTGTTTGCCCTTGTAAGGGTGTGTGTTTTCCCCCTTGTAAGCGTGTGTGTGTTTTCCCCCTTGTAAGCGTGTGTGTGTTTTCCCCCTTGTAAGGGGGTGTGTGTGTTTTCCCTTGTAAGGGGGGGTGTGTGTGTTTGCCCTTGTAAGGGGGGGTGTGTGTGTTTGCCCTTGTAAGGGGGGGTGTGTGTGTTTGCCCTTGTAAGGGGGGGTGTGTGTGTTTGCCCTTGTAAGGGGGTGGGCGTGTTTGCCCTTGTAAGGGGGTGGGCGTGTTTGCCCTTGTAAGGGGGTGTGTGTTTGCCCTTGTAAGGGCGTGTGTGTTTGCCCTTGTAAGGGGGGGTGGGGGTGTTTGCCCACCCTTGTAGGGGGGTGGGCGTGTTTGCCCTTGTGAGGGGGTGTGTGTTTGCCCTTGTAAGGGTGTGTGTGTGTGTTTTCCCTTGTAAAGGGGGGGTGTGCGTGTGTGTTTCCCCTTGTAAAGGGTGTGTGTGTGTGTGTGTGTGTGTGTTTGCCCTTGTAAGGGGGTGGGTGTGTTTGCCCTTGTAAGGGGGTGGGTGTGTTTGCCCTTGTAAGGGGGTGGGTGTATTTGCCCTTGTAAGGGGGTCGGTGTGTTTGCCCTTGTAAGGGGGTGTGTGTGTGTTTGCCCTTGTAAGGGTGTGTTTTTTCCCTTGTAAGGGTGTGTGTGTTTTCCCCCTTGTAAGGGGGTGTGTATATTTTCCCTTGTAAGTGTGTGTGTGTGTTTTCCCTTGAAAGGGGGGGGGGTGTTCCCTTGTAGGGGGGGGGGGTGTTCCCTTGTAAGGGGGTGTGTGTGTTAGGAGTTTGTTATTCTGCCCTCTGCTGTTCTTTCTGGGTACTTGCTTTCCTTTCAGGTGGGTGTTCCTCCAGGTAATTCACCGGATGCTGCGGTTGGCTCATCTCCTCAACCAACCAGAATAAAAGGACCACCGCAAACTCCTTTCAGAGGCCTTTTGTGCCACTGTGTGTGTCTCTTTGTTAAAATTGGTCTTTGAATATTCGAGTTTCTTACTAGAGAGAATTGTTAGGCTGACTGTTGATGTGACCTTAAGCCTGTTTTCGAATACGAGTTTGGATTCTGTTTTGGATTTGTTTGCCATCGGTTTATATTGTAAATATTGTTGTAAATACTGTAAATACTTTCATCATATTAAGGGCAGTAGGAGGTTGATGCCATTTCTTTTGTTGTATATATTTTGTACTCTGTTTTTGGTTAGGGAGTTAGGGAAGCCTTATGTATCTTGTTTTATTTTCTTTTGACTTAGGAATTTAGTTCTTTTTAAAAGCCCATTTTGTTATTTTGGCCTTGTCAACCTCTGAAGTTCGTAACCCTTATCTTTTTGCCTAGAAATAAAAAGAAACACAATTTCCTAATCTCTTTGGTAGTGAGACTCCTTCACTCACCTTTTTGCTACGACACAGACCCCTAGACAGTCGTAACAGTGTGTGTGTGTGTTTTCCCTTGTAAGTGTGTGTGTGTGTTTTCCCTTGTAAGTGTGTGTGTGTTTTTTCCCTTGTAAGGGGGGGGGTGTTTTCCCTTGTAAGAGGGGGGGGTGTGTTTTTTCCCTTGTAAGGGTGGGTGTGTTTTTTCCCTTGTAAGGGTGGGTGTGTTTTTTCCCTTGTAAGGGTGGGTGTGTGTTTTTTCCCTTGTAAGGGTGGGTGTGTGTTTTTTTTCCCTTGTAAGGGTGGGGGTGTGTTTTTTTTCCCTCGTAAGGGTGGGTGTGTTTTTTTTCCCTTGTAAGGATGGGTGTGTTTTTTCCCTTGTAAGGGTGGGGGTGTGTTTTTTCCCTTGTAAGGGGGGGTGTGTGTTTTTTCCCTTGTAAGGGGGGGGGGGTGTGTGTTTTTTCCCTTGTAAGGGGGGGGGGTGTTTTCCCTTGTAAGGGCGGCTGGGTGTGTGTTTTCCCTTGTAAGGGGGGGTGTTTGTGTTTTCCCTTGTAAGGGGGGGTGTGTGTGTTTGCTCTTGTAAGGGGGTGGGCGTGTTTGCCCTTGTAAGGGGGTGGGCGTGTTTGCCCTTGTAAGGGGGTGGGCGTGTTTGCCCTTGTAAGGGGGTGTGTTTGCCCTTGTAAGGGGGTGTGTGTTTGCCCTTGTAAGGGGGTGTGTGTTTGCCCTTGTAAGGGGGTGTGTGTTTGCCCTTGTAAGGGGGTGTGTGTTTGCCCTTGTAAGGGGGTGTGTGTTTGCCCTTGTAAGGGGGTGTGTGTTTGCCCTTGTAAGGGTGTCTGTGTGTGTGTGTGTTTGCCCTTGTAAAGGGTGTGTGTGTGTGTGTTTGCCCTTGTAAAGGGGGTGTGTGTGTGTGTGTTTGCCCTTGTAAAGGGTGGGTGTGTGTGTGTGTGTTTGCCCTTGTAAAGGGTGTGTGTGTGTGTGTGTGTTTGCCCTTGTAAGGGTGTGTGTGTGTGTGTGTGTTTGCCCTTGTAAGGGGGTGGGTGTGTTTGCCCTTGTAAGGGGGTGGGTGTGTTTGCCCTTGTAAGGGGGTGGGTGTGTTTGACCTTGTAAGGGGGTGGGTGTGTTTGCCCTTGTAAGGGGGTGGGTGTGTTTGCCCTTGTAAGGGGGTGGGTGTGTTTGCCCTTGTAAGGGGGTGGGTGTGTTTGCCCTTGTAAGGGGGTGGGTGTGTTTGCCCTTGTAAGGGGGTGGGTGTGTTTGCCCTTGTAAGGGGGTGGGCCCTTGTAAGGGGTTGTGTGTTTTCCCTTGTAGGGGGGTTTGTGTTTGCCCTTGTAAGGGGGGTTGTGTGTGTTTGCCCTTGTAAGGGGGTGGGTGTGCTTGCCCTTGTAAGGGGGTGTGTGTTTGCCCTTGTAAGGGGGTGTGTGTTTGCCCTTGTAAGGGGATGTGTGTTTGCCCTTGTAAGGGGGTGTGTGTTTGCCCTTGTAAGGGTGTCTGTGTGTGTGTGTGTTTGCCCTTGTAAAGGGTGTGTGTGTGTGTGTTTGCCCTTGTAAAGGGGGTGTGTGTGTGTGTGTTTGCCCTTGTAAAGGGTGTGTGTGTGTGTGTTTGCCCTTGTAAGGGTGTGTGTGTGTGTGTGTGTGTTTGCCCTTGTAAGGGGGTGTGTGTGTGTGTGTGTTTGCCCTTGTAAGGGTGTGTGTGTGTGTGTGTGTGTGTTTGCCCTTGTAAGGGGGTGGGTGTGTTTGCCCTTGTAAGGGGGTGGGTGTGTTTGCCCTTGTAAGGGGGTGGGTGTGTTTGCCCTTGTAAGGGGGTGGGTGTGTTTGCCCTTGTAAGGGGGTGGGTGTGTTTGCCCTTGTAAGGGGGTGGGTGTGTTTGCCCTTGTAAGGGGGTGGGTGTGTTTGCCCTTGTAAGGGGGTGGGCCCTTGTAAGGGGTTGTGTGTTTTCCCTTGTAGGGGGGTGTGTGTTTGCCCTTGTAAGGGGGGTTGTGTGTGTTTGCCCTTGTAAGGGGGTGGGTGTGCTTGCCCTTGTAAGGGGGTGGGTGTGTTTGCCCTTGTAGGGGGGTGGGTTTGTTTGCCCTTGTAAGGGGGTGGGCGTGTTTGCCCTTGTAAGGGGGTGGGCGTGTTTGCCCTTGTAAGGGGGTGTGTGTTTGCCCTTGTAAGGGGGTGTGTGTTTGCCCTTGTAAGGGGGTGTGTGTTTGCCCTTGTAAGGGGGTGTGTGTTTGCCCTTGTAAGGGTGTCTGTGTGTGTGTGTGTTTGCCCTTGTAAAGGGTGTGTGTGTGCGTGTGTTTGCCCTTGTAAAGGGGGTGTGTGTGTGTGTTTGCCCTTGTAAAGGGTGTGTGTGTGTGTGTGTTTGCCCTTGTAAGGGGGTGTGTGTGTGTGTGTGTTTGCCCTTGTAAGGGGGTGTGTGTGTTTGCCCTTGTAACGGGGTGGGTGTGTTTGCCCTTGTAAGGGGGTGGGTGTGTTTGCCCTTGTAAGGGGGTGGGTGTGTTTGCCCTTGTAAAGGGGTGTGTGTTTGCCCTTGTAAGGGGGGGTGGGGGTGTTTGCCCGCCCTTGTAGGGGGGTGGCCATGTTTGCCCTTGTAAGGGGTTGTGTGTTTGCCCTTGTAAGGGTGTGTGTGTTTTCCCTTGTAAGGGTGTGTGTGTGTTTTCCCTTGTAAGGGTGTGTGTGTGTGTTTTCCCTTGTAAGGGTGTGTGTGTGTTTTCCCTTGTAAGGGTGTGTGTGTGTGTTTTCCCTTGTAAAGGGTGTGTGTGTGTGTGTGTTTTCCCTTGTAAAGGGGGGGTGTGCGTGTGTGTTTTCCCTTGTAAAGGGGGTGTGTGCGTGTGTGTTTGCCCTTGTAAAGGGTGTGTGTGTGTGTTTGCCCTTGTAAGGGGGTGTGTGTGTTTGCCCTTGTAAGGGGGTGGGTGTGTTTGCCCTTGTAAGGGGGTGGGTGTGTTTGCCCTTGTAAGGGGGTAGGTGTGTTTGCCCTTGTAAGGGTGTGTTTTTGCCCTTGTAAGGGTGTCTGTGTTTTCCCTCTTTTAAGGGTGTGTGTGTTTTCCCCCTTGTAAGGGTGTGTGTGTTTTCCCCCTTGTAAGGGTGTGTGTGTTTTCCCCCTTGTAAGGGTGTGTGTTTTCCCCCTTGTAAGCGTGTGTGTGTTTTCCCCCTTGTAAGCGTGTGTGTGTTTTCCCCCTTGTAAGCGTGTGTGTGTTTTCCCCCTTGTAAGGGTGTGTGTGTGTTTCCCCTTGTAAGGGTGTGTGTGTGTTTTCCCTTGTAAGGGTGTGTGTGTGTTTTCCCTTGTAAGTGTGTGTGTGTTTTCCCTTGTAAGTGTGTGTGTTTTCCCTTGTAAGGGGGGTGTGTTCCCTTGTAAGGGGGTGTGTGTGTTTTCCCTTGTAAGGGGGTGTGTGTGTTTTCCCTTGTAAGGGAGGGGGGTGTTCCCTTGTAAGGGGGTGTGTGTGTTAGGAGTTTGTTATTCTGCCCTCTGCTGTTCTTTCTGGGTACTTGCTTGCCTTTCACGTGGGTGTTCCTCCAGGTAATTCACCGGATGCTGCGGTTGGCTCATCTCCTCAACCAACCAGAATAAAAGGACCACCCCAAACTCCTTTCAGAGGCCTTTTGTGCCACTGTGTGTGTCTCTTTGTTAAAATTGGTCTTTGTATATTCGAGTTTCTTACTAGAGAGAATTGTTAGTCTGACTGTTGATGTGACCTTAAGCCTGTTTTCGAATACGAGTTTGGATTCTGTTTTGGATTTGTTAGCCATCGGTTTATATTGTAAATATTGTTGTAAATACTGTAAATACTTTCATCATATTAAGGGCAGTAGGAGGTTGATGCCATTTCTTTTGTTGTATATATTTTGTACTCTGTTCTTGGTTAGGGAGTTAGGGAAGCCTTATGTATCTTGTTTTATTTTCTTTTGACTTAGGAATTTAGTTCTTTTTAAAAGACCATTTTGTTATTTTGGCCTTGTCAACCTCTGAAGTTCGTAACCCTTATCTTTTTGCCTAGAAATAAAAAGAAACACAATTTCCTAATGTCTTTGGTAGTGAGACTCCTTCACTCACCTTTTTGCTACGACACAGACCCCTAGACAGTCATAACAGTGTGTGTGTGTGTGTGTGTTTTCCCTCGTAAGTGTGTGTGTGTGTTTTTTCCCTTGTAAGGGGGGGTGTGTGTTTTCCCTTGTAAGGGGGGGTGTTTGTGTTTTCCCTTGTAGGGGGGGGTGTGTGTGTTTGCTCTTGTAAGGGGGTGGGCGTGTTTGCTCTTGTAAGGGGGTGGGCGTGTTTGCCCTTGTAAGGGGGTGTGTGTTTGCCCTTGTAAGGGGGTGTGTGTTTGCCCTTGTAAGGGGGTGTGTGTTTGCCCTTGTACGGGGGTGTGTGTTTGCCCTTGTAAGGCGGGGTGTGTGTGTTTGCCCTTGTAAGGGGGTGGGCGTGTTTGCCCTTGTAAGGGGGTGTGTGTTTGCCCTTGTACGGGGGTGTGTGTTTGCCCTTGTACGGGGGTGTGTGTTTGCCCTTGTAAGGGGGGGTGTGTGTGTTTGCCCTTGTAAGGGGGGTTAGGTGTGTTTGCCTTTGTAAGGGGGTGGGCGTGCTTGCCCTTGTAAGGGGGTGGGCGTGTCTGCCCTTGTAAGGGGGTGTGTGTTTGCCCTTGTACGGGGGTGTGTGTTTGCCCTTGTACTGGGGTGTGTGTTTGCCCTTGTAAGGGGGTGTGTGTTTGCCCTTGTAAGGGGGTGTGTGTTTGCCCTTGTAAGGGGGGGTGGGGGTGTTTGCCCGCCCTTGTAGGGGGGTGGGTTTGTTTGCCCTTGTAAGGGGGTGGGCGTGTTTGCCCTTGTAAGGGGGTGGGCGTGTTTGCCCTTGTAAGGGGGTGTGTGTTTGCCCTTGTAAGGGGGTGTGTGTTTGCCCTTGTAAGGGGGTGTGTGTTTGCCCTTGTAAGGGGGTGTGTGTTTGCCCTTGTAAGGGGGTGTGTGTTTGCCCTTGTAAGGGGGTGTGTGTTTGCCCTTGTAAGGGTGTCTGTGTGTGTGTGTGTTTGCCCTTGTAAAGGGTGTGTGTGTGTGTGTGTTTGCCCTTGTAAAGGGGGTGTGTGTGTGTGTGTTTGCCCTTGTAAAGGGGGTGTGTGTGTGTGTGTTTGCCCTTGTAAGGGGGTGTGTGTGTGTGTGTGTGTGTGTTTGCCCTTGTAAGGGGGTGTGTGTGTGTGTGTGTGTTTGCCCTTGTAAGGGGGTGGGTGTGTTTGCCCTTGTAAGGGGGTGGGTGTGTTTGCCCTTGTAAGGGGGTGGGTGTGTTTGCCCTTGTAAGGGGGTGGGTGTGTTTGCCCTTGTAAGGGGGTGGGTGTGTTTGCCCTTGTAAGGGGGTGGGCCCTTGTAAGGGGTTGTCTGTTTTCCCTTGTAGGGGGGTGTGTGTTTGCCCTTGTAAGGGGGGTTGTGTGTGTTTGCCCTTGTAAGGGGGTGGGTGTGCTTGCCCTTGTAAGGGGGTGGGTGTGTTTGCCCTTGTAGGGGGGTGGGTTTGTTTGCCCTTGTAAGGGGGTGGGCGTGTTTGCCCTTGTAAGGGGGTGGGCGTGTTTGCCCTTGTAAGGGGGTGTGTGTTTGCCCTTGTAAGGGGGTGTGTGTTTGCCCTTGTAAGGGGGTGTGTGTTTGCCCTTGTAAGGGGGTGTGTGTTTGCCCTTGTAAGGGGGTCTGTGTGTGTGTGTGTTTGCCCTTGTAAAGGGTGTGTGTGTGTGTGTGTTTGCCCTTGTAAAGGGTGTGTGTGTGTGTGTGTTTGCCCTTGTAACGGGGGTGTGTGTGTGTGTTTGCCCTTGTAAAGGGTGTGTGTGTGTGTGTGTTTGCCCTTGTAAGGGGGTGTGTGTGTGTGTGTGTTTGCCCTTGTAAGGGGGTGGGTGTGTTTGCCCTTGTAAGGGGGTGGGTGTGTTTGCCCTTGTAAGGGGGTGGGTGTGTTTGCCCTTGTAAGGGGGTGGGTGTGTTTGCCCTTGTAAAGGGGTGTGTGTTTGCCCTTGTAAGGGGGGGTGGGGGTGTTTGCCCGCCCTTGTAGGGGGGTGGCCGTGTTTGCCCTTGTAAGGGGTTGTGTGTTTGCCCTTGTAAGGGTGTGTGTGTTTTCCCTTGTAAGGGTGTGTGTGTGTTTTCCCTTGTAAGGGTGTGTGTGTGTGTTTTCCCTTGTAAAGGGTGTGTGTGTGTGTGTGTTTTCCCTTGTAAAGGGGGGGTGTGCGTGTGTGTTTTCCCTTGTAAAGGGGGTGTGTGCGTGTGTGTTTGCCCTTGTAAAGGGGGTGTGTGCGTGTGTGTTTGCCCTTGTAAGGGGGTGTGTGTGTTTGCCCTTGTAAGGGGGTGGGTGTGTTTGCCCTTGTAAGGGGGTGGGTGTGTTTGCCCTTGTAAGGGGGTAGGTGTGTTTGCCCTTGTAAGGGTGTGTTTTTTCCCTTGTAAGGGTGTCTGTGTTTTCCCTCTTTTAAGGGTGTGTGTGTTTTCCCCCTTGTAAGGGTGTGTGTGTTTTCCCCCTTGTAAGGGTGTGTGTGTTTTCCCCCTTGTAAGGGTGTGTGTGTTTTCCCCCTTGTAAGCGTGTGTGTGTTTTCCCCCTTGTAAGCGTGTGTGTGTTTTCCCCCTTGTAAGCGTGTGTGTGTTTTCCCCCTTGTAAGCGTGTGTGTGTTTTCCCCCTTGTAAGGGTGTGTGTGTGTTTCCCCTTGTAAGGGTGTGTGTGTGTTTCCCCTTGTAAGTGTGTGTGTGTTTTCCCTTGTAAGTGTGTGTGTGTTTTCCCTTGTAAGGGGGGGGTGTTCCCTTGTAAGGGGGTGTGTGTGTTTTCCCTTGTAAGGGGGTGTGTGTGTTTTCCCTTGTAAGGGAGGGGGGTGTTCCCTTGTAATGGGGTGTGTGTGTTAGGAGTTTGTTATTCTGCCCTCTGCTGT
Source organism: Channallabes apus (assembly GCA_030522415.1). Taxonomy (NCBI): domain Eukaryota; kingdom Metazoa; phylum Chordata; class Actinopteri; order Siluriformes; family Clariidae; genus Channallabes; species Channallabes apus. The sequence continues at coordinate 95,511 of JAMASW010000042.1, read as the reverse complement.
TCTTTCTGGGTACTTGCTTGCCTTTCACGTGGGTGTTCCTCCAGGTAATTCACCGGATGCTGCGGTTGGCTCATCTCCTCAACCAACCAGAATAAAAGGACCACCCCAAACTCCTTTCAGAGGCCTTTTGTGCCACTGTGTGTGTCTCTTTGTTAAAATTGGTCTTTGTATATTCGAGTTTCTTACTAGAGAGAATTGTTAGTCTGACTGTTGATGTGACCTTAAGCCTGTTTTCGAATACGAGTTTGGATTCTGTTTTGGATTTGTTAGCCATCGGTTTATATTGTAAATATTGTTGTAAATACTGTAAATACTTTCATCATATTAAGGGCAGTAGGAGGTTGATGCCATTTCTTTTGTTGTATATATTTTGTACTCTGTTCTTGGTTAGGGAGTTAGGGAAGCCTTATGTATCTTGTTTTATTTTCTTTTGACTTAGGAATTTAGTTCTTTTTAAAAGACCATTTTGTTATTTTGGCCTTGTCAACCTCTGAAGTTCGTAACCCTTATCTTTTTGCCTAGAAATAAAAAGAAACACAATTTCCTAATGTCTTTGGTAGTGAGACTCCTTCACTCACCTTTTTGCTACGACACAGACCCCTAGACAGTCATAACAGTGTGTGTGTGTGTTTTCCCTCGTAAGTGTGTGTGTGTGTTTTTTCCCTTGTAAGGGGGGGTGTGTGTTTTCCCTTGTAAGGGGGGGTGTTTGTGTTTTCCCTTGTAGGGGGGGGTGTGTGTGTTTGCTCTTGTAAGGGGGTGGGCGTGTTTGCTCTTGTAAGGGGGTGGGCGTGTTTGCCCTTGTAAGGGGGGGTGTGTGTGTTTGCCCTTGTAAGGGGGGTTGTGTGTGTTTGCCCTTGTAAGGGGGGTTGTGTGTGTTTGCCTTTGTAAGGGGGTGGGCGTGCTTGCCCTTGTAAGGGGGTGGGCGTGTCTGCCCTTGTAAGGGGGTGTGTGTTTGCCCTTGTACGGGGGTGTGTGTTTGCCCTTGTACTGGGGTGTGTGTTTGCCCTTGTAAGGGGGTGTGTGTTTGCCCTTGTAAGGGGGTGTGTGCTTGCCCTTGTAAGGGGGGGTGGGGGTGTTTGCCCGCCCTTGTAGGGGGGTGGGTTTGTTTGCCCTTGTAAGGGGGTGGGCGTGTTTGCCCTTGTAAGGGGGTGTGTGTTTGCCCTTGTAAGGGGGTGTGTGGTTGCCCTTGTAAGGGGGTGTGTGTTTGCCCTTGTAAGGGGGTGTGTGTTTGCCCTTGTAAGGGGGTGTGTGTTTGCCCTTGTAAGGGGGTGTGTGTTTGCCCTTGTACGGGGGTGTGTGTTTGCCCTTGTAAGGCGGGGTGTGTGTGTTTGCTCTTGTAAGATTCAAGATTCAAGATTCAAAGAACTTTATTAATCCCAAAGGGAAATTGCTTATGCTCGGTTACAGGTGCTCACAGTTGTTAACTAAGGAAGGTAAAAAAAAAAAAAAAAAAAAAAAAAAAAAAGGGTAAGTATTAGTGTCCTGTTGTATACCAGTCAGTGAAAAAATCCACATACATGTGTGTATGAGTTACAGAGAAGAGTTGTAAAGTTTTATGGCCGTTGGGAGAAAGGATCTCCTGTGACGCTCAGTGGAACACTTGATAGTAATCAGTCTCTGGCTGAAACTGCTCCTCTGTTCAGCCAAAACACTGTATAGCGGGTGAGAAGGATTGTTCACAATGGATTGTACTTTGGACAGAATCCTCCTCTTTGCTACTACATCCACCGAGTCAAGCTCCATGCCTAGCACAGATCCGGCCTTTTTAATTGACTTGTCCAGTTTGTTCTTATCAGACACCTTAATGTTACCACCCCAACAGACCACAGCGTAAAAAATGACACTCGCCACAACGGTCTCATAGAACATCTGTAGAATGGTATTACAGACGTTAAAAGACCTGAGCCTCCGAAGAAAGTACAATTGTAAGGGGGTGGGCGTGTTTGCCCTTGTAAGGGGGTGTGTGTTTGCCCTTGTAAGGGGGTGTGTGTTTGCCCTTGTAAGGGGGTGTGTGTTTGCCCTTGTAAGGGGGTGTGTGTTTGCCCTTGTACGGGGGTGTGTGTTTGCCCTTGTAAGGGGGGGGGGTGTGTGTTTGCCCTTGTAAGGGGGGGTGTGTGTGTTTGCCCTTGTAAGGGGGGTTGTGTGTGTTTGCCCTTGTAAGGGGGTGGGCGTGCTTGCCCTTGTAAGGGGGTGGGCGTGTCTGCCCTTGTAAGGGGGTGTGTGTTTGCCCTTGTACGGGGGTGTGTGTTTGCCCTTGTACTGGGGTGTGTGTTTGCCCTTGTAAGGGGGTGTGTGTTTGCCCTTGTAAGGGGGTGTGTGCTTGCCCTTGTAAGGGGGGGTGGGGGTGTTTGCCCGCCCTTGTAGGGGGGTGGGTTTGTTTGCCCTTGTAAGGGGGTGGGCGTGTTTGCCCTTGTAAGGGGGTGTGTGTTTGCCCTTGTAAGGGGGTGTGTGTTTGCCCTTGTAAGGGGGTGCGTGTTTGCCCTTGTAAGGGGGTGTGTGTTTGCCCTTGTAAGGGGGTGTGTGTTTGCCCTTGTAAGGGGGTGTGTGTTTGCCCTTGTAAGGGTGTCTGTGTGTTTTCCCTTGTAAAGGGGGGGTGTGCGTGTGTGTTTGCCCTTGTAAAGGGTGTGTGTGTGTGTTTGCCCTTGTAAGGGGGTGTGTGCTTGCCCTTGTAAGGGGGGGTGGGGGTGTTTGCCCGCCCTTGTAGGGGGGTGGGTTTGTTTGCCCTTGTAAGGGGGTGGGCGTGTTTGCCCTTGTAAGGGGGTGTGTGTTTGCCCTTGTAAGGGGGTGTGTGTTTGCCCTTGTAAGGGGGTGTGTGTTTGCCCTTGTAAGGGGGTGTGTGTTTGCCCTTGTAAGGGTGTCTGTGTGTTTTCCCTTGTAAAGGGTGTGTGTGTGTGTGTTTTCCCTTGTAAAGGGGGGGTGTGCGTGTGTGTTTTCCCTTGTAAAGGGGGTGTGTGCGTGTGTGTTTGCCCTTGTAAAGGGTGTGTGTGTGTGTTTGCCCTTGTAAGGGGGTGTGTGTGTTTGCCCTTGTAAGGGGGTGGGTGTGTTTGCCCTTGTAAGGGGGTGGGTGTGTTTGCCCTTGTAAGGGTGTGTTTTTTCCCTTGTAAGGGTGTGTGTGTTTTCCCCCTTGTAAGGGTGTGTGTGTTTTCCCCCTTGTAAGGGTGTGTGTTTTCCCCTTGTAAGCGTGTGTGTGTGTTTTCCCCCTTGTAAGGGTGTGTGTGTGTTTCCCCTTGTAAGGGAGTGTGTGTGTTTTCCCTTGTAAGTGTGTGTGTGTTTTCCCTTGTAAGTGTGTGTGTGTTTTCCCTTGTAAGGGGGGGGTGTTCCCTTGTAAGGGGGTGTGTGTGTTTTCCCTTGTAAGGGGGTGTGTGTGTTTTCCCTTGTAAGGGAGGGGGGTGTTCCCTTGTAAGGGGGTGTGTGTGTTAGGAGTTTGTTATTCTGCCCTCTGCTGTTCTTTCTGGGTACTTGCTTGCCTTTCACGTGGGTGTTCCTCCAGGTAATTCACCGGATGCTGCGGTTGGCTCATCTCCTCAACCAACCAGAATAAAAGGACCACCCCAAACTCCTTTCAGAGGCCTTTTGTGCCACTGTGTGTGTCTCTTTGTTAAAATTGGTCTTTGTATATTCGAGTTTCTTACTAGAGAGAATTGTTAGTCTGACTGTCGATGTGACCTTAAGCCTGTTTTCGAATACGAGTTTGGATTCTGTTTTGGATTTGTTAGCCATCGGTTTATATTGTAAATATTGTTGTAAATACTGTAAATACTTTCATCATATTAAGGGCAGTAGGAGGTTGATGCCATTTCTTTTGTTGTATATATTTTGTACTCTGTTCTTGGTTAGGGAGTTAGGGAAGCCTTATGTATCTTGTTTTATTTTCTTTTGACTTAGGAATTTAGCTCTTTTTAAAAGACCATTTTGTTATTTTGGCCTTGTCAACCTCTGAAGTTCGTAACCCTTATCTTTTTGCCTAGAAATAAAAAGAAACACAATTTCCTAATGTCTTTGGTAGTGAGACTCCTTCACTCACCTTTTTGCTACGACACAGACCCCTAGACAGTCATAACAGTGTGTGTGTGTGTGTGTGTGTTTTCCCTCGTAAGTGTGTGTGTGTGTTTTTTCCCTTGTAAGGGGGGGTGTGTGTTTTCCCTTGTAAGGGGGGGTGTGTGTGTTTGCTCTTGTAAGGGGGTGGGCGTGTTTGCCCTTGTAAGGGGGTGTGTGTTTGCCCTTGTAAGGGGGTGTGTGTTTGCCCATGTAAGGGGGTGTGTGTTTGCCCTTGTACGGGGGTGTGTGTTTGCCCTTGTAAGGCGGGGTGTGTGTGTTTGCCCTTGTAAGGGGGTGGGCGTGTTTGCCCTTGTAAGGGGGTGTGTGTTTGCCCTTGTAAGGGGGTGTGTGTTTGCCCTTGTACGGGGGTGTGTGTTTGCCCTTGTAAGGGGGGGTGTGTGTGTTTGCCCTTGTAAGGGGGGTTGTGTGTGTTTGCCCTTGTAAGGGGGTGGGCGTGCTTGCCCTTGTAAGGGGGTGGGCGTGTCTGCCCTTGTAAGGGGGTGTGTGTTTGCCCTTGTACGGGGGTGTGTGTTTGCCCTTGTACTGGGGTGTGTGTTTGCCCTTGTAAGGGTGTGTGTGTTTGCCCTTGTAAGGGGGGGTGGGGGTGTTTGCCCGCCCTTGTAGGGGGGTGGGTTTGTTTGCCCTTGTAAGGGGGTGGGCGTGTTTGCCCTTGTAAGGGGGTGTGTGTTTGCCCTTGTAAGGGGGTGGGTGTATTTGCCCTTGTAAGGGGGTCGGTGTGTTTGCCCTTGTAAGGGGGTGTGTGTTTTCCCTTGTAAGGGGGGGTGTTTGTGTTTTCCCTTGTAAGGGGGGGTGTGTGTGTTTGCTCTTGTAAGGGGGTGGGCGTGTTTGCCCTTGTAAGGGGGTGTGTGTTTGCCCTTGTAAGTGGGTGTGTGTTTGCCCTTGTAAGGGGGTGTGTGTTTGCCCTTGTACGGGGGTGTGTGTTTGCCCTTGTAAGGCGGGGTGTGTGTGTTTGCTCTTGTAAGGGGGTGGGCGTGTTTGCCCTTGTAAGGGGGTGTGTGTTTGCCCTTGTAAGGGGGTGTGTGTTTGCCCTTGTAAGGGGGTGTGTGTTTGCCCTTGTAAGGGGGTGTGTGTTTTCCCTTGTACGGGGGTGTGTGTTTGCCCTTGTAAGGGGGGGTGTGTGTGTTTGCCCTTGTAAGGGGGGTTGTGTGTGTTTGCCTTTGTAAGGGGGTGGGCGTGCTTGCCCTTGTAAGGGGGTGGGCGTGTCTGCCCTTGTAAGGGGGTGTGTGTTTGCCCTTGTACGGGGGTGTGTGTTTGCCCTTGTACTGGGGTGTGTGTTTGCCCTTGTAAGGGGGTGTGTGTTTGCCCTTGTAAGGGGGGGTGGGGGTGTTTGCCCGCCCTTGTAGGGGGGTGGGTTTGTTTGCCCTTGTAAGGGGGTGTGTGTTTGCCCTTGTAAGGGGGTGTGTGTTTGCCCTTGTAAGGGGGTGTGTGTTTGCCCTTGTAAGGGGGTGTGTGTTTGCCCTTGTAAGGGGGTGTGTGTTTGCCCTTGTAAGGGGGTGTGTGTTTGCCCTTGTAAGGGTGTCTGTGTGTGTGTGTGTTTGCCCTTGTAAAGGGGGTGTGTGTGTGTGTGTTTGCCCTTGTAAGGGTGTGTGTGTGTGTGTGTGTTTGCCCTTGTAAGGGTGTGTGTGTGTGTGTGTGTTTGCCCTTGTAAGGGTGTGTGTGTGTGTGTGTGTGTTTGCCCTTGTAAGGGGGTGTGTGTGTGTGTGTGTTTGCCCTTGTAAGGGGGTGTGTGTGTTTGCCCTTGTAAGGGGGTGGGTGTGTTTGCCCTTGTAAGGGGGTGGGTGTGTTTGCCCTTGTAAGGGGGTGGGTGTGTTTGCCCTTGTAAGGGGGTGGGTGTGTTTGCCCTTGTAAGGGGGTGGGTGTGTTTGCCCTTGTAAGGGGGTGGGCCCTTGTAAGGGGTTGTGTGTTTTCCCTTGTAGGGGGGTGTGTGTTTGCCCTTGTAAGGGGGGTTGTGTGTGTTTTGCCCTTGTAAGGGGGTGGGTGTGTTTGCCCTTGTAAGGGGGTGGGTGTGTTTGCCCTTGTAGGGGGGTGGGGTGTTTGCCCTTGTAAGGGGGTGGGCGTGTTTGCCCTTGTAAGGGGGTGTGTGTTTGCCCTTGTAAGGGGGTGTGTGTTTGCCCTTGTAAGGGGGTGTGTGTTTGCCCTTGTAAGGGGGTGTGTGTTTGCCCTTGTAAGGGGGTGTGTGTTTGCCCTTGTAAGGGGGTGTGTGTTTGCCCTTGTAAGGGTGTCTGTGTGTGTGTGTGTGTTTGCCCTTGTAAAGGGTGTGTGTGTGTGTGTGTTTGCCCTTGTAAAGGGGGTGTGTGTATGTGTTTGCCCTTGTAAAGGGTGTGTGTGTTTGTGTTTGCCCTTGTAAAGGGTGTGTGTGTGTGTGTGTTTGCCCTTGTAAGGGGGTGTGTGTGTGTGTGTGTGTTTGCCCTTGTAAGGGTGTGTGTGTGTGTGTGTGTTTGCCCTTGTAAGGGGGTGGGTGTGTTTGCCCTTGTAAGGGGGTGGGTGTGTTTGCCCTTGTAAGGGGGTGGGTGTGTTTGCCCTTGTAAGGGGGTGGGTGTGTTTGCCCTTGTAAGGGGGTGGGCCCTTGTAAGGGGTTGTGTTTTTTTCCCTTGTAGGGGGGTGTGTGTTTTCCCTTGTAAAGGGGTGTGTGTGTTTTTTTTCCCTTGTAAGGGTGGGTGTGTTTTTTTTTTTCCCTTGTAAGGGTGGGTGTGTTTTTTTTTCCCTTGTAAGGGTGGGTGTGTTTTTTCCCTTGTAAGAGGGGGTGGGTGTGTGTTTGCCATTGTAAGGGGGGGTGGGTGTGTGTTTGCCCTTGTAAGGGGGGGTGGGTGTGTGTTTGCCCTTGTAAGGGGGTGTGTGTGTGTGTTTGCCCTTGTAAGGGGTGTGTGTGTGTGTTTGCCCTTGTAAGGGGGTGGGCGTGTTTGCCCTTGTAAGGGGGTGTGTGTTTGCCCTTGTAACGGGGGGTGGGGGTGTTTGCCCGCCCTTGTAGGGGGGTGGCCGTGTTTGCCCTTGTAAGGGGTTGTGTGTTTTCCCTTGTAAGGGGGTGTGTGTTTTAACTTGTAAAGGGGTGTGTGTGTTTTTTTTCCCTTGTAAGGGTGGGTGTGTTTTTTTCCCTTGTAAGGGGGGGTGGGTGCGTGTTTGCCCTTGTAAGGGGGGGTGGGTGTGTGTTTGCCCTTGTAAGGGGGGGTGGGTGTGTGTTTGCCCTTGTAAGGGGGTTTGTGTGTGTTTGCTCTTGTAAGGGGTGTGTGTGTGTGTGTGTGTGTTTGCCCTTGTAAGGGGGTGGGCGTGTTTGCCCTTGTAAGGGGGTGTGTGTTTGCCCTTATAAGGGGGTGTGTGTTTGCCCTTGTAAGGGGGGGTGGGGGTGTTTGCCCGCCGTTGTAGGGGGGTGGCCGTGTTTGCCCTTGTAAGGGGTTGTGTGTTTGCCCTTGTAAGGGTGTGTGTGTTTTCCCTTGTAAGGGTGTGTGTGTGTTTTCCCTTGTAAGGGTGTGTGTGTGTGTGTGTTTTCCCTTGTAAAGGGTGTGTGTGTGTGTGTGTTTTCCCTTGTAAAGGGGGGGTGTGCGTGTGTGTTTTCCCTTGTAAAGGGGGTGTGTGCGTGTGTGTTTGCCCTTGTAAAGGGGGTGTGTGCGTGTGTGTTTGCCCTTGTAAGGGGGTGTGTGTGTTTGCCCTTGTAAGGGGGTGGGTGTGTTTGCCCTTGTAAGGGGGTGGGTGTGTTTGCCCTTGTAAGGGGGTAGGTGTGTTTGCCCTTGTAAGGGTGTGTTTTTTCCCTTGTAAGGGTGTCTGTGTTTTCCCTCTTTTAAGGGTGTGTGTGTTTTCCCCCTTGTAAGGGTGTGTGTGTTTTCCCCCTTGTAAGGGTGTGTGTTTTCCCCCTTGTAAGCGTGTGTGTGTTTTCCCCCTTGTAAGCGTGTGTGTGTTTTCCCCCTTGTAAGGGTGTGTGTGTGTTTCCCCTTGTAAGGGTGTGTGTGTGTTTTCCCTTGTAAGTGTGTGTGTGTTTTCCCTTGTAAGTGTGTGTGTGTTTTCCCTTGTAAGTGTGTGTGTGTTTTCCCTTGTAAGGGGGGGGTGTTCCCTTGTAAGGGTGTGTGTGTGTTTTCCCTTGTAAGGGGGTGTGTGTGTTTTCCCTTGTAAGGGAGGGGGGTGTTCCCTTGTAAGGGGGTGTGTGTGTTAGGAGTTTGTTATTCTGCCCTCTGCTGTTCTTTCTGGGTACTTGCTTGCCTTTCACGTGGGTGTTCCTCCAGGTAATTCACCGGATGCTGCGGTTGGCTCATCTCCTCAACCAACCAGAATAAAAGGACCACCCCAAACTCCTTTCAGAGGCCTTTTGTGCCACTGTGTGTGTCTCTTTGTTAAAATTGGTCTTTGTATATTCGAGTTTCTTACTAGAGAGAATTGTTAGTCTGACTGTTGATGTGACCTTAAGCCTGTTTTCGAATACGAGTTTGGATTCTGTTTTGGATTTGTTAGCCATCGGTTTATATTGTAAATATTGTTGTAAATACTGTAAATACTTTCATCATATTAAGGGCAGTAGGAGGTTGATGCCATTTCTTTTGTTGTATATATTTTGTACTCTGTTCTTGGTTAGGGAGTTAGGGAAGCCTTATGTATCTTGTTTTATTTTCTTTTGACTTAGGAATTTAGTTCTTTTTAAAAGACCATTTTGTTATTTTGGCCTTGTCAACCTCTGAAGTTCGTAACCCTTATCTTTTTGCCTAGAAATAAAAAGAAACACAATTTCCTAATGTCTTTGGTAGTGAGACTCCTTCACTCACCTTTTTGCTACGACACAGACCCCTAGACAGTCATAACAGTGTGTGTGTGTGTGTGTGTGTTTTCCCTCGTAAGTGTGTGTGTGTGTTTTTTCCCTTGTAAGGGGGGGTGTGTGTTTTTTCCCTTGTAAGGGGGGGTGTGTGTTTTTTCCCTTGTAAGGGGGGGGGGGTTTCCCTTGTAAGGGGGGGGGGGGGTGTTTTTTCCCTTGTATGGGGGGGGGGGGTGTTTTCCCTTGTAAGGGGGGGTGGGTGTGTGTTTTCCCTTGTAAGGGGGGGTGGGTGTGTGTTTTCCCTTGTAAGGGGGGGTGGGTGTGTGTTTGCCCTTGTAAGGGGGGGGTGGGTGTGTGTTTGCCCTTGTAAGGGGGGGGGGGGGTGTTTGCCCTTGTAAGGGGGGGTGTGTGTTTGCCCTTGTAAGGGGGTGGGCGTGTTTGCCCTTGTAAGGGGGGGTGGGGGTGTTTGCCCGCCCTTGTAGGGGGGTGGGCGTGTTTGCCCTTGTAAGGGGGGGTGTGTTTGCCCTTGTAAGGGGGTGTGTGTTTTCCCTTGTAAGGGTGTGTGTGTGTGTGTGTTTTCCCTTGTAAAGGGGTGTGTGTGTTTTTTTTCCCTTGTAAGGGGGGATGTGTGTTTTCCCTTGTAAGGGGGGGGGGTGTTTTCCCTTGTAAGGGGGGGTGGGGGGGTGTTTTCCCTTGTAAGGGGGGGTGGGTGTGTGTTTGCCCTTGTAAGGGGGGGGGGGGTGTGTTTGCCCTTGTAAGGGGGGGGTGGGCGTGTTTGCCCTTGTAAGGGGGGGTGGGCGTGTTTGCCCTCGTAAGGGGGTGTGTGTTTTCCCTTGTAAGGGTGTGTGTGTGTGTGTATTTTCCCTTGTAAAGGGTGTGTGTGTGTGTTTTCCCTTGTAAAGGGGGCGTGTGTGTGTGTTTTCCCTTGTAAAGGGGGGGTGTGCGTGTGTGTTTTCCCTTGTAAAGGGGGTGTGTGTGTGTGTGTTTGCCCTTGTAAAGGGGGTGTGTGTGTGTGTGTTTGCCCTTGTATAGGGGGTGTGTGTGTGTGTGTGTTTCCCCTTGTAAGGGGGTGGGTGTGTTTGCCCTTGTAAGGGGGTGGCTGTTTTCCCTTGTAAGGGTGTGTGTGTGTGTGTGTGTTTTCCGTTGTAAAGGGTGTGTGTGCGTGTGTGTTTTCCCTTGGAAAGGGGGGGTGTGTGTGTGTGTTTGCCCTTGTAAAGGGTGTGTGTGTGTGTGTGTGTGTGTGTGTGTGTTTGCCCTTGTAAAGGGTGTGTGTGTGTGTGTGATTGCCCTTGTAAGCGTGTGTGTGTTTTCCCCCTTGTAAGCGTGTGTGTGTTTTCCCCCTTGTAAGCGTGTGTGTGTTTTCCCCCTTGTAAGGGGGTGTGTGTTTGCCCTTGTAAGGGGGTGTGTGTTTGCCCTTGTAAGGGGGTGTGTGTTTGCCCTTGTAAGGGTGTCTGTGTGTGTGTGTGTTTGCCCTTGTAAAGGGTGTGTGTGTGTGTGTGTTTGCCCTTGTAAAGGGTGTGTGTGTGTGTGTGTTTGCCCTTGTAAAGGGTGTGTGTGTGTGTGTGTTTGCCCTTGTAAGGGGGTGTGTGTTTGCCCTTGTAAGGGGTGGTGGGGGTGTTTGCCTGCCCTTGTAAGGGGGGGTGGGGGTGTTTGCCTGCCCTTGTAAGGGCGGGTGGGGGTGTTTGCCTGCCCTTGTAAGGGGGGGTGGGGGTGTTTGCCTGCCCTTGTAAGGGGGGGTGGGGGTGTTTGCCCTTGTAAGGGGGGGTGGGGGTGTTTGCCCTTGTAAGGGGGGGTGGGGGTGTTTGCCCTTGTAAGGGGGGGTGTTTGTTTGCCCTTGTAAGGGGGTGTTTGTTTGCCCTTGTAAGGGGGTGTTTGTTTGCCCTTGTAAGGGGGTGTGTGTGTGTGTGTTTTCCCTTGTAAAGGGTGTGTGTGTGTGTGTTTTCCCTTGTAAAGGGGGGGTGTGCGTGTGTGTTTTCCCTTGTAAAGGGGGGGTGTGTGTGTGTGTTTGCCCTTGTAAAGGGGGTGTGTGTGTGTTTGCCCTTGTAAAGGGGGTGTGTGTGTGTGTGTTTGCCCTTGTAAGGGGGTGGGTGTGTTTGCCCTTGTAAGGGGGTGGGTGTGTTTGCCCTTGTAAGGGGGTGTGTGTGCGCCCTTGTAAGGGTGTGTGTGTGTGTGTTTTTCCTTGTAAGGGTGTGTTTTCCCCCTTCTAAGGGTGTGTGTGTTTTCCCCCTTGTAAGGGTGTGTGTGTTTTCCCTTGTAAGGGGGTGGGTGTGTTTGCCCTTGTAAGGGGGTGTGTGTGTTTGCCCTTGTAAGGGTGTGTTTTTTCCCTTGTAAGGGTGTCTGTGTTTTCCCCCTTTTAAGGGTGTGTGTGTTTTCCCCCTTGTAAGGGTGTGTGTGTTTTCCCCCTTGTAAGCGTGTGTGTGTTTTCCCCCTTGTAAGCGTGTGTGTGTTTTCCCCCTTGTAAGGGGGTGTGTGTGTTTTCCCCCTTGTAGGGGGTGTGTGTGTTTTCCCTTGTAAGTGTGTGTGTGTTTTCCCTTGTAAGTGTGTGTGTGTTTTCCCTTGTAAGTGTGTGTGTGTTTTCCCTTGTAAGGGGGGGGGGGGGGTTAGGAGTTTGTTATTCTGCCCTCTGCTGTTCTTTCTGGGTACTTGCTTGCCTTTCAGGTGGGTGTTCCTCCAGGTAATTCACCGGATGCTGCGATTGGCTCATCTCCTCAACCAACCAGAATAAAAGGACCACCCCAAACTCCTTTCAGAGGCCTTTTGTGCCACTGTGTGTGTCTCTTTGTTAAAATTGGGCTTTGTATATTCGAGTTTCTTACTAGAGAGAATTGTTAGTCTGACTGTTGATGTGACCTTAAGCCTGTTTTCGAATACGAGTTTGGATTCTGTTTTGGATTTGTTAGCCATCGGTTTATATTGTAAATATTGTTGTAAATACTGTAAATACTTTCATCATATTAAGGGCAGTAGGAGGTTGATGCCATTTCTTTTGTTGTATATATTTTGTACTCTGTTTTTGGTTAGGGAGTTAGGGAAGCCTTATGTATCTTGTTTAATTTTCTTTTGACTTAGGAATTTAGTTCCTTTTAAAAGACCATTTTGTTATTTTGGCCTTGTCAACCTCTGAAGTTCGTAACCCTTATCTTTTTGCCTAGAAATAAAAAGAAACACAATTTCCTAATCTCTTTGGTAGTGAGACTCCTTCACTCACCTTTTTGCTACGACACAGACCCCTAGACAGTCGTAACAGTGTGTGTGTCTGTTTTCCCTTGTAAGTGTGTGTGTTTTCCCTTGTAAGTTTGTGTGTTTTCCCTTGTAAGGGGGGGGGTGTGTGTTTTCCCTTGTAAGGGGGGGTGGGTGTGTGTTTGCCCTTGTAAGGGGGTGTGTTTGCCCTTGTAAGGGGGTGTGTTTGCCCTTGTAAGGGGGTGTTTTTTCCCTTGTAAGGGTGTGTGTGTTTTCCCCCTTGTAAGGGTGTGTGTGTGTTTTCCCCCTTGTAAGGGTGTGTGTGTTTTCCCCCTTGTAAGGGTGTGTGTGTTTTCCCCCTTGTAAGGGTGTGTTTGTTTTCCCCATTGTAAGGGTGTGTGTGTTTTCCCCCTTGTAAGGGGGTGTGTGTTTGCCCTTGTAAGGGGGGGTGGGGGTGTTTGCCCGCCCTTGTAGGGGGGTGTGCTGTTTGCCCGCCCTTGTAAGGGGGGGTGGGGCTGTTTGCCCGCCCTTGTGGGGGGGTGGGCGTGTTTGCCCGCCCTTGTGGGGGGGTGGGCGTGTTTGCCCGCCCTTGTGGGGGGGTGGGCGTGTTTGCCCGCCCTTGTGGGGGGGTGGGCATGTTTGCCCGCCCTTGTGGGGGGGTGGGCGTGTTTGCCCTTGTAAGGGGGTGTGTGTTTGCCCTTGTAAGGGGGTGTGTGTTTTCCCTTGTAAGGGTGTGTGTGCGTGTGTGTTTTCCCTTGTAAAGGGGGGGTGTGCGTGTGTGTTTGCCCTTGTAAAGGCTTGTGTGTGTGTGTGTGTGTTTGCCCTTGTAAAGGGTGTGTGTGTGTGTGTGTTTGCCCTTGTAAAGGGTGTGTGTGTGTGTGTGTTTGCCCTTGTCAAGGGTGTGTGTGTGTGTGTGTGTGTGTTTGCCCTTGTCAAGGGTGTGTGTGTCTTTTCCCTTGTAAAGGGTGTGTGTGTCTTTTCCCTTGTAAAGGGTGTGTGTGTCTTTTCCCTTGTAAAGGCTGTGTGTGCGTGTGTGTTTGCCCTTGTAAGGGGGTGGGTGTGTTTGCCCTTGTAAGGGGGTGGGTGTGTTTGCCCTTGTAAGGGTGTGTGTGTGTTTTCCCTTGTAAAGGGTGTGTGTGTCTTTTCCCTTGTAAAGGCGGTGTGTGTGTGTGTGTTTGCCCTTGTAAAGGGGGTGTGTGTGTGTGTTTGCCCTTGTAAAGGGGGTGTGTGCGTGTGTGTTTGCCCTTGTAAAGGGGGTGTGTGTGTGTGTGTTTGCCCTTGTAAGGGGGTGGGTGTGTTTGCCCTTGTAAGGGGGTGGGTGTGTTCGCCCTTGTAAGGGGGTGGGTGTGTTTGCCCTTGTAAGGGTGTGTGTGTGTGTGTTTGCCCTTGTAAGGGTGTGTGTGTGCGTGTGTCTTTTCCCTTGTAAAGGGGTTGTGTGTGTGTGTGTTTGCCCTTGTAAAGGGGGGGTGTGTGTGTGTGTGTTTGCCCTTGTAAAGGGGGTGTGTGTGTTTGCCCTTGTAAGGGGGTGGGTGTGTTTTCCCCCTTGTAAGGGTGTGTGTGTTTTCCCCCTTGTAAGGGTGTGTGTGTTTTCCCCCTTGTAAGGGGGTGTGTGTTTTCCCCCTTGTAAGGGGGTGTGTGTTTTCCCCCTTGTAAGGGGGTGTGTGTTTTCCCCCTTGTAAGGGGGTGTGTGTTTTCCCCCTTGTAAGGGGGGGTGGGGCTGTTTGCCCGCCCTTGTGGGGGGGTGGGCGTGTTTGCCCTTGTAAGGGGGTGGGCGTGTTTGCCCTTGTAAGGGGGTGTGTGTTTTCCCTTGTACGGGGGTGTGTGTTTTCCCTTGTAAGGGGGTGTGTGTTTTCCCTTGTAAGGGGGTGTGTGTTTTCCCTTGTAAGGGGGTGTGTGTTTTCCCTTGTAAGGGTGTGTGTGTGTGTGTGTTTTCCCTTGTAAAGGGGGGGGTGTGCGTGTGTGTTTTCCCTTGTAAAGGGGTGTGTGTGTGTGTGTGTGTTTGCCCTTGTAAAGGGGGTGTGTGTGTGTGTGTTTGCCCTTGTAAAGGGGGTGTGTGTGTGTGTGTTTGCCCTTGGCAAGGGTGTGTGTGTGTGTGTGTGTGTGTGTGTGTGTGTTTGCCCTTGTAAAGGGTGTGTGTGTCTTTTCCCTTGTAAAGGGTGTGTGTGTCTTTTCCCTTGTAAAGGGTGTGTGTGTCTTTTCCCTTGTAAAGGGTGTGTGTGTGTTTGCCCTTGTAAGGGGGTGGGTGTGTTTGCCCTTGAAAGAGTGTGTGTGTGTTTGCCCTTGTAAGGGTGTGTGTGTGTTTTCCCTTGTAAGGGTGTGTGTGTGTTTTCCCTTGTAAAGGGTGTGTGTGTCTTTTCCCTTGTAAAGGGGGTGTGTGTGTGTGTTTGCCCTTGTAAAGGGTATGTGTGTGTGTGTTTGCCCTTGTAAAGGGGGTGTGTGCGTGTGTGTTTGCCCTTGTAAAGGGGGTGTGTGTGTGTGTGTTTGCCCTTGTAAAGGGGTGGGTGTGTTTGCCCTTGTAAGGGGGTGGGTGTCTTTGCCCTTGTAAGGGGGTGGGTGTCTTTGCCCTTGTAAGGGTGTGTGTGTGTGTGTTTGCCCTTGTAAGGGTGTGTGTGTGTGTGTGTTTTCCCTTGTATGGGTGTGTTTTTTCCCTTGTATGGGTGTGTGTTTTCCCTTGTATGGGTGTGTTTTTTCCCTTGTATGGGTGTGTTTTTTCCCTTGTAAGGGTGTGTGTGTTTTCCCTTGTAATGGTGTGTGTGTGTGTGTGTGTGTATGTTTTCCCTTGTAAAGGGTGTGTGTGTGTGTGTGTGTTTTCCCTTGTAAAGGGGGGGTGTGCGTGTGTGTTTTCCCTTGTAAAGGGCGTGTGTGTGTGTGTGTTTGCCCTTGTAAAGGGGGTGTGTGTGTGTGTTTGCCCTTGTAAGGGGGTGGGTGTGTTTGCCCTTGTAAGGGTGTCTGTGTGTGTGTGCGTTTTCCCTTGTCAAGGGTGTGTGTGTGTGTGTGTGTGTGTGTTTTCCCTTGTAAAGGGGGGGTGTCGTGTGTTTTCCCTTGTAAAGGGCGGGTGTGCGTGTGTGTTTGCCCTTGTAAAGGGTGTGTGTGTGTGTGTTTGCCCTTGTGAGGGGGTGGGTGTGTTTGCCCTTGTAAGGGGGTGTGTGTGTGTGTTTTCCCTTGTAAGGGTGTGTGTGTTTTCCCTTGTAAGGGTGTGTGTGTTTTCCCTTGTAAGGGTGTGTGTGTTTTCCCCCTTGTAAGCGTGTGTGTGTTTTCCCCCTTGTAAGCGTGTGTGTGTTTTCCCCCTTGTAAGCGTGTGTGTGTTTTCCCCCTTTTAAGCGTGTGTGTGTTTTCCCCCTTGTAAGCGTATGTGTGTTTTCCCCCTTGTAAGCGTGTGTGTTTTCCCCCTTGTAATCGTGTGTGTGTTTTCCCCCTTGTAAGGGTGTGTGTGTTTTCCCCCTTGTAAGGGTGTGTTTGTTTTCCCCCTTGTAAGGGTGTGTGTGTTTTCCCCCTTGTAAGGGTGTGTGTGTTTTCCCCCTTGTAAGGGTGTGTGTGTTTTCCCCCTTGTAAGGGTGTGTGTGTTTTCCCCATTGTAAGGGTGTCTGTGTTTTCCCCCTTGTAAGGGGGTGTGTGTTTGCCCTTGTAAGGGGGGGGTGGGCGTGTTTGCCCGCCCTTGTAGGGGGGTGGGCGTGTTTGCCCGCCCTTGTAGGGGGGTGGGCGTGTTTGCCCTTGTAAGGGGGTGTGTGTTTTCCCTTCTAAGGGTGTGTGTGTGTGTGTGTGTGTGTGTTTTCCCTTGTAAGGGTGTGTGTGTTTTCCCTTGTAATGGTGTGTGTGTGTGTGTGTGTGTATGTTTTCCCTTGTAAAGGGTGTGTGTGTGTGTGTGTGTGTTTTCCCTTGTAAAGGGGGGGTGTGCGTGTGTGTTTTCCCTTGTAAAGGGCGTGTGTGTGTGTGTGTTTGCCCTTGTAAAGGGGGTGTGTGTGTGTGTGTTTGCCCTTGTAAAGGGGTGGGTGTGTTTGCCCTTGTAAGGGGGTGGGTGTCTTTGCCCTTGTAAGGGTGTGTGTGTGTGTGTTTGCCCTTGTAAGGGTGTGTGTGTGTGTGTGTTTTCCCTTGTATGGGTGTGTTTTTTCCCTTGTATGGGTGTGTTTTTTCCCTTGTATGGGTGTGTTTTTTCCCTTGTATGGGTGTGTTTTTTCCCTTGTATGGGTGTGTTTTTTCCCTTGTATGGGTGTGTTTTTTCCCTTGTAATGGTGTGTGTGTGTGTGTGTATGTTTTCCCTTGTAAAGGGTGTGTGTGTGTGTGTGTGTGTTTTCCCTTGTAAAGGGGGGGTGTGCGTGTGTGTTTTCCCTTGTAAAGGGCGTGTGTGTGTGTGTGTTTGCCCTTGTAAAGGGGGTGTGTGTGTGTGTTTGCCCTTGTAAGGGGGTGGGTGTGTTTGCCCTTGTAAGGGTGTCTGTGTGTGTGTGCGTTTTCCCTTGTCAAGGGTGTGTGTGTGTGTGTGTGTGTGTGTGTGTGTTTTCCCTTGTAAAGGGGGGGTGTCGTGTGTTTTCCCTTGTAAAGGGCGGGTGTGCGTGTGTGTTTGCCCTTGTAAAGGGTGTGTGTGTGTGTGTTTGCCCTTGTGAGGGGGTGGGTGTGTTTGCCCTTGTAAGGGGGTGTGTGTGTGTGTTTTCCCTTGTAAGGGTGTGTGTGTTTTCCCTTGTAAGGGTGTGTGTGTTTTCCCTTGTAAGGGTGTGTGTGTTTTCCCCCTTGTAAGCGTGTGTGTGTTTTCCCCCTTGTAAGCGTGTGTGTGTTTTCCCCCTTGTAAGCGTGTGTGTGTTTTCCCCCTTGTAAGCGTGTGTGTGTTTTCCCCCTTGTAAGCGTGTGTGTGTTTTCCCCCTTGTAAGCGTATGTGTGTTTTCCCCCTTGTAAGCGTGTGTGTTTTCCCCCTTGTAATCGTGTGTGTGTTTTCCCCCTTGTAAGGGTGTGTGTGTTTTCCCCCTTGTAAGGGTGTGTTTGTTTTCCCCCTTGTAAGGGTGTGTGTGTTTTCCCCCTTGTAAGGGTGTGTGTGTTTTCCCCCTTGTAAGGGTGTGTGTGTTTTCCCCCTTGTAAGGGTGTGTGTGTTTTCCCCATTGTAAGGGTGTCTGTGTTTTCCCCATTGTAAGGGTGTCTGTGTTTGCCCTTGTAAGGGGGGGGTGGGCGTGTTTGCCCGCCCTTGTAGGGGGGTGGGCGTGTTTGCCCGCCCTTGTAGGGGGGTGGGCGTGTTTGCCCTTGTAAGGGGGTGTGTGTTTTCCCTTGTAAGGGGGTGTGTGTTTTCCCTTGTAAGGGTGTGTGTGTGTGTGTGTTTTCCCTTGTAAAGGGTGTGTGTGTGTGTGTGTTTTCCCTTGTAAAGGGTGTGTGTGTGTGTGTGTTTTCCCTTGTAAAGGGTGTGTGCGTGTGTGTTTTCCCTTGTAAAGGGGGGGTGTGCGTGTGTGTTTTCCCTTGTAAAGGGGGGGTGTGCGTGTGTGTTTTCCCTTGTAAAGGGGGTGTGTGTGTGTGTGTTTGCCCTTGTAAAGGGGGTGTGTGTGTGTGTTTGCCCTTGTAAGGGGGTGGGTGTGTGTGTGTGTGTTTTCCCTTGTAAGTGTGTGTGTTTTCCCTTGTAAGTGTGTGTGTTTTCCCTTGTAAGTGTGTGTGTTCTCCCTTGTAAGGGGGTGGGTGTTTTCCCTTGTAAGGGTGTGTGTGTGTGTGTGCGTTTTCCCTTGTAAAGGGTGTGTGTGTGTGTGTGTGCGTTTTCCCTTGTAAAGGGTGTGTGTGTGTGTGTGTGTGTGTGTTTTCCCTTGTAAAGGGGGGGTGTGCGTGTGTGTTTTCCCTTGTAAAGGGTGTGTGTGTGTGTGTGTGTTTGCCCTTGTAAAGGGTGTGTGTGTGTGTGTGTTTGCCCTTGTAAAGGGTGTGTGTGTGTGTGTGTTTGACCTTGTAAGGGTGTGCGTGTGTGTGTGTGTGTTTTCCCTTGTAAGTGTGTGTGTTTTCCCTTGTAAGTGTGTGTGTTTTCCCTTGTAAGTGTGTGTGTTTTCCCTTGTAAGTGTGTGTGTTTTCCCTTGTAAGTGTGTGTGTTTTCCCTTGTAAGTGTGTGTGTTTTCCCTTGTAAGTGTGTGTGTTTTCCCTTGTAAGTGTGTGTGTTTTCCCTTGTAAGGGTGTGTGTGTGTTTTCCCTTGTAAGGGTGTGTGTGTGTTTTCCCTTGTAAGGGTGTGTGTGTGTTTTCCCTTGTAAGGGTGTGTGTGTGTTTTCCCTTGTAAGGGTGTGTGTGTGTTTTCCCTTGTAAGGGTGTGTGTGTGTTTTCCCTTGTAAGGGTGTGTGTGTGTTTTCCCTTGTAAGGGTGTGTGTGTGTTTTCCCTTGTAAGGGTGTGTGTGTGTTTTCCCTTGTAAGGGTGTGTGTGTGTTTTCCCTTGTAAGAGTGTGTGTTTTCCCTTGTAAGTAAGGGTGTGTGCTTTCCCTTGTAAGTAAGGGTGTGTGCTTTCCCTTGTAAGTAAGGGTGTGTGCTTTCCCTTGTAAGTGTGTGTGTTTTCCCTTGTAAGTGTGTGTGTTTTCCCTTGTAAGTGTGTGTGTTTTCCCTTGTAAGTGTGTGTGTGTGTGTGTGTGTGTGTGTGTGTGTGTGTGTTTTCCCTTGTAAGGGTGTGTGTTTTCCCTTGTAAGGGTGTGTGTTTTCCCTTGTATGGGTGTGTTTTTTCCCTTGTATGGGTGTGTTTTTTCCCTTGTATGGGTGTGTTTTTTCCCTTGTAAGGGTGTGTGTGTTTTCCCTTGTAATGGTGTGTGTGTGTGTGTGTGTGTATGTTTTCCCTTGTAAAGGGTGTGTGTGTGTGTGTGTGTTTTCCCTTGTAAAGGGGGGGTGTGCGTGTGTGTTTTCCCTTGTAAAGGGCGTGTGTGTGTGTGTGTTTGCCCTTGTAAAGGGGGTGTGTGTGTGTGTTTGCCCTTGTAAGGGGGTGGGTGTGTTTGCCCTTGTAAGGGTGTCTGTGTGTGTGTGCGTTTTCCCTTGTCAAGGGTGTGTGTGTGTGTGTGTGTGTGTGTGTGTGTGTTTTCCCTTGTAAAGGGGGGGTGTCGTGTGTTTTCCCTTGTAAAGGGCGGGTGTGCGTGTGTGTTTGCCCTTGTAAAGGGTGTGTGTGTGTGTGTTTGCCCTTGTGAGGGGGTGGGTGTGTTTGCCCTTGTAAGGGGGTGTGTGTGTGTGTTTTCCCTTGTAAGGGTGTGTGTGTTTTCCCTTGTAAGGGTGTGTGTGTTTTCCCTTGTAAGGGTGTGTGTGTTTTCCCTTGTAAGGGTGTGTGTGTTTTCCCCCTTGTAAGCGTGTGTGTGTTTTCCCCCTTGTAAGCGTGTGTGTGTTTTCCCCCTTGTAAGCGTGTGTGTGTTTTCCCCCTTGTAAGCGTGTGTGTGTTTTCCCCCTTGTAAGCGTATGTGTGTTTTCCCCCTTGTAAGCGTGTGTGTTTTCCCCCTTGTAATCGTGTGTGTGTTTTCCCCCTTGTAAGGGTGTGTGTGTTTTCCCCCTTGTAAGGGTGTGTTTGTTTTCCCCCTTGTAAGGGTGTGTGTGTTTTCCCCCTTGTAAGGGTGTGTGTGTTTTCCCCCTTGTAAGGGTGTGTGTGTTTTCCCCATTGTAAGGGTGTCTGTGTTTTCCCCCTTGTAAGGGGGTGTGTGTTTGCCCTTGTAAGGGGGGGGTGGGCGTGTTTGCCCGCCCTTGTAGGGGGGTGGGCGTGTTTGCCCGCCCTTGTAGGGGGGTGGGCGTGTTTGCCCTTGTAAGGGGGTGTGTGTTTTCCCTTGTAAGGGGGTGTGTGTTTTCCCTTCTAAGGGTGTGTGTGTGTGTGTGTGTGTGTTTTCCCTTGTAAGGGTGTGTGTGTGTGTGTGTGTGTGTGTGTTTTCCCTTGTAAAGGGTGTGTGTGTGTGTGTGTTTTCCCTTGTAAAGGGTGTGTGTGTGTGTGTGTTTTCCCTTGTAAAGGGTGTGTGCGTGTGTGTTTTCCCTTGTAAAGGGGGGGTGTGCGTGTGTGTTTTCCCTTGTAAAGGGGGGGTGTGCGTGTGTGTTTTCCCTTGTAAAGGGGGTGTGTGTGTGTGTGTTTGCCCTTGTAAAGGAGGTGTGTGTGTGTGTGTGTTTGCCCTTGTAAGGGGGTGGGTGTGTGTGTGTGTGTTTTCCCTTGTAAGTGTGTGTGTTTTCCCTTGTAAGTGTGTGTGTTTTCCCTTGTAAGTGTGTGTGTTTTCCCTTGTAAGTGTGTGTGTTCTCCCTTGTAAGGGGGTGGGTGTTTTCCCTTGTAAGGGTGTGTGTGTGTGTGTGCGTTTTCCCTTGTAAAGGGTGTGTGTGTGTGTGTGTGCGTTTTCCCTTGTAAAGGGTGTGTGTGTGTGTGTGTGTGTGTGTGTGTTTTCCCTTGTAAAGGGGGGGTGTGCGTGTGTGTTTTCCCTTGTAAAGGGTGTGTGTGTGTGTGTGTTTGCCCTTGTAAAGGGTGTGTGTGTGTGTGTGTTTGCCCTTGTAAAGGGTGTGTGTGTGTGTGTGTTTGACCTTGTAAGGGTGTGCGTGTGTGTGTGTGTGTTTTCCCTTGTAAGTGTGTGTGTTTTCCCTTGTAAGTGTGTGTGTTTTCCCT
>JAMASW010000042.1:52500-72500 GCA_030522415.1 Channallabes apus | reverse complement strand
TGTGTGTGTGTGTGTGTTTTCCCTTGTAAGGGGGTGTGTGTGTTTTCCCTTGTAAGGGGGTGTGTGTGTTTTCCCTTGTAAGGGGGTGTGTGTGTTTTTTCCCTTGTAAGGGTGTGTGTGTTTTTTTTCCCTTGCAAGGGTGTGTGTGTGTTTTTTCCCTTGTAAGGGTGTGTGTGTGTTTTTTCCCTTGTAAGGGTGTGTGTGTGTGTTTTTTCCCTTGTAAGGGTGTGTGTGTGTGTTTTTTCCCTTGTAAGGGTGTGTGTGTGTGTTTTTTCCGTTGTAAGGGTGTGTGTGTGTCTGTTTTCCCTTGTAAGGGTGTGTGTGTGTGTGTGTTTTCCATTGTAAGGGTGTGTGTGTGTTTTCCATTGTAAGGGTGTTTGTGTGTGTGTGTGTGTGTGTTTTCCCTTGTAAGGGTGTGTGTGTGTGTGTGTGTGTGTGTGTGTGTTTTCCCTTGTAAGGGTGTGTGTGTGTGTGTGTGTTTTCCCTTGTAAGGGGGTGTGCGTGTTTTTTCCCTTGTAAGGGTGTGTGTGTGTTTTTTCCCTTGTAAGGGTGTGTGTGTGTTTTTTCCCTTGTAAGGGGGTGTGTGTGTTTTTTCCCTTGTAAGGGTGTGTGTGTGTTTTTTTCCCTTGTAAGGGGGTGTGTGTGTTTTTTCCCTTGTAAGGGGGTGTGTGTGTTTTTTCCCTTGTAAGGGGGTGTGTGTTTTTTCCCTTGTAAGGGGGTGTGTGTGTTTTCCCTTGTAAGGGGGGGGGGTGTTTTCCCTTGTAAGGGGGGGTGGGTGTGTGTTTGCCCTTGTAAGGGGGGGGGGGGGGTGTGTTTGCCCTTGTAAGGGGGTGTGTGTTTTCCCTTGTAAGGGTGTGCGTGTGTGTGTATTTTCCCTTGTAAAGGGTGTGTGTGTGTGTTTTCCCTTGTAAAGGGGGCGTGTGTGTGTGTTTTCCCTTGTAAAGGGGGGTGTGCGTGTGTGTTTTCCCTTGTAAAGGGTGTGTGTGTGTGTGTGTTTGCCCTTGTAAAGGGTGTGTGTGTGTGTTTGCCCTTGTAAAGGGTGTGTGTGTGTGTGTGTGTTTGCCCTTGTAAAGGGGGTGTGTGTGTGTGTGTGTTTGCCCTTGTAAGGGGGTGGGTGTGTTTGCCCTTGTAAGGGGGTGGCTGTTTTCCCTTGTAAGGGTGTGTGTGTGTGTGTGTGTTTTCCGTTGTAAAGGGTGTGTGTGCGTGTGTGTTTTCCCTTGGAAAGGGGGGGTGTGTGTGTGTGTTTGCCCTTGTAAAGGGTGTGTGTGTGTGTGTGTTTGCCCTTGTAAAGGGTGTGTGTGTGTGTGTTTGCCCTTGTAAGCGTGTGTGTGTTTTCCCCCTTGTAAGCGTGTGTGTGTTTTCCCCCTTGTAAGCGTGTGTGTGTTTTCCCCCTTGTAAGCGTGTGTGTGTTTTCCCCCTTGTAAGGGGGTGTGTGTTTGCCCTTGTAAGGGGGTGTGTGTTTGCCCTTGTAAGGGGGTGTGTGTTTGCCCTTGTAAGGGTGTCTGTGTGTGTGTGTGTTTGCCCTTGTAAAGGGTGTGTGTGTGTGTGTGTTTGCCCTTGTAAAGGGGGTGTGTGTGTGTGTGTTTGCCCTTGTAAAGGGTGTGTGTGTGTGTGTGTTTGCCCTTGTAAGGGGGAGTGTGTTTGCCCTTGTAAGGGGTGGTGGGGGTGTTTGCCTGCCCTTGTAAGGGGGGGTGGGGGTGTTTGCCTGCCCTTGTAAGGGCGGGTGGGGGTGTTTGCCTGCCCTTGTAAGGGGGGGTGGGGGTGTTTGCCTGCCCTTGTAAGGGGGGGTGGGGGTGTTTGCCTGCCCTTGTAAGGGGGGGTGGGGGTGTTTGCCTGCCCTTGTAAGGGGGGGTGGGGGTGTTTGCCCTTGTAAGGGGGGGTGGGGGTGTTTGCCCTTGTAAGGGGGTGTTTGTTTGCCCTTGTAAGGGGGTGTGTGTTTGCCCTTGTAAGGGTGTGTGTGTGTGTGTGTGTTTTCCCTTGTAAAGGGCGGGTGTGTGTGTGTGTTTGCCCTTGTAAAGGGGGTGTGTGTGTGTTTGCCCTTGTAAAGGGTGTGTGTGTGTGTGTGTTTGCCCTTGTAAGGGGGTGGGTGTGTTTGCCCTTGTAAGGGGGTGGGTGTGTTTGCCCTTGTAAGGGGGTGTGTGTGCGCCCTTGTAAGGGTGTGTGTGTGTGTGTGTTTTTCCTTGTAAGGGTGTGTTTTCCCCCTTCTAAGGGTGTGTGTGTTTTCCCCCTTGTAAGGGTGTGTGTGTTTTCCCTTGTAAGGGTGTGTGTGTTTTCCCTTGTAAGGGGGTGGGTGTGTTTGCCCTTGTAAGGGGGTGGGTGTGTTTGCCCTTGTAAGGGGGTGGGTGTGTTTGCCCTTGTAAGGGTGTGTTTTTTCCCTTGTAAGGGTGTCTGTGTTTTCCCCCTTTTAAGGGTGTGTGTGTTTTCCCCCTTGTAAGGGTGTGTGTGTTTTCCCCCTTGTAAGCGTGTGTGTGTTTTCCCCCTTGTAAGCGTGTGTGTGTTTTCCCCCTTGTAAGGGGGTGTGTGTGTTTTCCCCCTTGTAGGGGGTGTGTGTGTTTTCCCTTGTAAGTGTGTGTGTGTTTTCCCTTGTAAGTGTGTGTGTGTTTTCCCTTGTAAGTGTGTGTGTGTTTTCCCTTGTAAGGGGGGGGGGGGGTTAGGAGTTTGTTATTCTGCCCTCTGCTGTTCTTTCTGGGTACTTGCTTGCCTTTCAGGTGGGTGTTCCTCCAGGTAATTCACCGGATGCTGCGATTGGCTCATCTCCTCAACCAACCAGAATAAAAGGACCACCCCAAACTCCTTTCAGAGGCCTTTTGTGCCACTGTGTGTGTCTCTTTGTTAAAATTGGGCTTTGTATATTCGAGTTTCTTACTAAAGAGAATTGTTAGTCTGACTGTTGATGTGACCTTAAGCCTGTTTTCGAATACGAGTTTGGATTCTGTTTTGGATTTGTTAGCCATCGGTTTATATTGTAAATATTGTTGTAAATACTGTAAATACTTTCATCATATTAAGGGCAGTAGGAGGTTGATGCCATTTCTTTTGTTGTATATATTTTGTACTCTGTTTTTGGTTAGGGAGTTAGGGAAGCCTTATGTATCTTGTTTAATTTTCTTTTGACTTAGGAATTTAGTTCCTTTTAAAAGACCATTTTGTTATTTTGGCCTTGTCAACCTCTGAAGTTCGTAACCCTTATCTTTTTGCCTAGAAATAAAAAGAAACACAATTTCCTAATCTCTTTGGTAGTGAGACTCCTTCACTCACCTTTTTGCTACGACACAGACCCCTAGACAGTCGTAACAGTGTGTGTGTCTGTTTTCCCTTGTAAGTGTGTGTGTTTTCCCTTGTAAGGGGGGGGGTGTGTGTTTTCCCTTGTAAGGGGGGGTGGGTGTGTGTTTGCCCTTGTAAGGGGGGGTGTGTGTGTTTGCCCTTGTAAGGGGGTGTGTGTTTGCCCTTGTAAAGGGGTTGTGTGTGTGTGTGTTTGCCCTTGTAAGGGTGTGAGTGTGTGTGTTTGCCCATGTAAGGGTGTGTGTTTTCCCTTGTAAGGGTGTGTTTTTTCCCTTGTAAGGGTGTGTTTTTTCCCTTGTAAGGGTGTGTTTTTTCCCTTGTAAGGGTGTGTGTGTTTTCCCCCTTGTAAGCGTGTGTGTGTTTTCCCCCTTGTAAGCGTGTGTGTGTTTTCCCCCTTGTAAGCGTGTGTGTGTTTTCCCCCTTGTAAGCGTGTGTGTGTTTTCCCCGTTGTAAGCGTGTGTGTGTTTTCGCCCTTGTAAGCGTGTGTGTGTTTTCGCCCTTGTAAGGGTGTGTGTGTTTTCGCCCTTGTAAGGGTGTGTGTGTTTTCGCCCTTGTAAGGGGGGGTGGGGGTGTTTGCCCGCCCTTGTAAGGGGGGGTGGGGGTGTTTGCCCGCCCTTGTAAGGGGGGGTGGGGGTGTTTGCCCGCCCTTGTAGGGGGGTGGGGGTGTTTGCCCGCCCTTGTAGGGGGGTGGGGGTGTTTGCCCGCCCTTGTAGGGGGGTGGGGGTGTTTGCCCGCCCTTGTAGGGGGGTGGGTGTGTTTGCCCGCCCTTGTAGGGGGGTGGGTGTGTTTGCCCGCCCTTGTAGGGGGGTGGGTGTGTTTGCCCGCCCTTGTAGGGGGGTGGGTGTGTTTGCCCGCCCTTGTAGGGGGGTGGGTGTGTTTGCCCGCCCTTGTAGGGGGGTGGGTGTGTTTGCCCTTGTAAGGGGGTGGGCGTGTTTGCCCTTGTAAGGGGGTGGGCGTGTTTGCCCTTGTAAGGGGGTGTGTGTTTGCCCTTGTAAGGGGTGTGTGTTTGCCCTTGTAATGGGTGTGTGTTTTCCCTTGTAAAGGGTGTGTGTTTTCCCTTGTAAAGGGTGTGTGTGTGTGTGTTTGCACTTGTAAAGGGTGTGTGTGTGTGTGTTTGCCCTTGTAAAGGGGGTGTGTGTGTGTGTTTGCCCTTGTAAGGGGGTGGGTGTGTTTGCCCTTGTAAGGGGGTGGGTGTGTTCCCTTGTAAGGGGGTGGGTGTTTTCCCTTGTAAGGGGGTGTGGGTGTTTTCCCTTGTAAGGGTGTGTGTGTGTGTGTGTTTTCCCTTGTAAAGGGGGTGTGTGCGTGTGTGTTTTCCCTTGTAAAGGGTGTGTGTGCGTGTGTGTTTTCCCTTGTAAAGGGGGTGTGTGTGTGCGTGTGTGTTTTCCCTTGTAAAGGGGGTGTGTGTGTGCGTGTGTGTTTGCCCTTGTAAAGGGGGTGTGTGTGTGTGTGTTTGCCCTTGTAAAGGGGGTGTGTGTGTGTGTGTTTGCCCTTGTAAAGGGTGTGTGTGTGTGTGTGTGTGTTTGCCCTTGTAAAGGGGGTGTGTGTGTGTGTGTGTTTGCCCTTGTAAAGGGGGTGTGTGTGTGTGTGTGTTTGCCCTTGTAAAGGGGGTGTGTGTGTGTGTGTGTTTGCCCTTGTAAAGGGGGTGTGTGTGTGTGTGTGTGTGTGTGTTTGCCCTTGTAAGGGGGTGGGTGTGTTTTCCCTTGTAAGGGTGTGTGTGTTTTCCCTTGTAAGGGTGTGTGTGTTTTCCCTTGTAAGGGTGTGTGTGTTTTCCCTTGTAAGGGTGTGTGTGTGTGTGTGTGTTTTCCCTTGTAAAGGGTGTGTGTGCGTGTGTGTTTTCCCTTGTAAAGGGGGTGTGTTTGTGTGTGTTTGCCCTTGTAAAGGGTGTGTGTGTGTGTGTGTGTGTTTGCCCTTGTAAAGGGGGTGTTTGTGTGTGTTTGCCCTTGTAAAGGGGGTGTTTGTGTGTGTTTGCCCTTGTAAGGGGGTGGGTGTGTTTGCCCTTGTAAGTGGGTGTTTGTGTGTGTTTGCCCTTGTAAGGGGGTGTGTGGGTGTGTTTGCCCTTGTAAGGGGGTGGTGGGTGTGTTTGCCCTTGTAAGGGTGTGTGTGTGTGTTTGCCCTTGTAAGGGGGTGTTTTTTCCCTTGTAAGGGTGTGTGTGTTTTCCCCCTTGTAAGGGTGTGTGTGTTTTCCCCCTTGTAAGGGTGTGTGTGTTTTCCCCCTTGTAAGGGTGTGTGTGTTTTCCCCCTTGTAAGGGTGTGTGTGTTTTCCCCCTTGTAAGGGTGTCTTTGTTTTCCCCATTGTAAGGGTGTGTGTGTTTTCCCCCTTGTAAGGGTGTGTGTGTTTTCCCCCTTGTAAGGGGGGGTGGGGGTGTTTGCCCGCCCTTGTAGGGGGGTGTGCTGTTTGCCCGCCCTTGTAAGGGGAGGTGGGGCTGTTTGCCCGCCCTTGTGGGGGGGTGGGCGTGTTTGCCCGCCCTTGTGGGGGGGTGGGCGTGTTTGCCCGCCCTTGTGGGGGGGTGGGCGTGTTTGCCCGCCCTTGTGGGGGGGTGGGCGTGTTTGCCCGCCCTTGTGGGGGGGTGGGCGTGTTTGCCCGCCCTTGTGGGGGGGTGGGCGTGTTTGCCCTTGTAAGGGGGTGTGTGTTTTCCCTTGTAAGGGTGTGTGTGCGTGTGTGTTTTCCCTTGTAAAGGGGGGGTGTGCGTGTGTGTTTGCCCTTGTAAAGGGGTGTGTGTGTGTGTGTGTGTTTGCCCTTGTAAAGGGTGTGTGTGTGTTTGCCCTTGTAAAGGGTGTGTGTGTGTGTGTGTTTGCCCTTGTAAAGGGGGTGTGTGTGTGTTTGCCCTTGTCAAGGGTGTTTGTGTGTGTGTGTGTGTTTGCCCTTGTAAAGGGTGTGTGTGTCTTTTCCCTTGTAAAGGGTGTGTGTGTCTTTTCCCTTGTAAAGGGTGTGTGTGTCTTTTCCCTTGTAAAGGCTGTGTGTGCGTGTGTGTTTGCCCTTGTAAGGGGTGTGTGTGTTTGCCCTTGTAAGGGGGTGGGTGTGTTTGCCCTTGTAAGGGTGTGTGTGTGTTTTCCCTTGTAAAGGGTGTGTGTGTCTTTTCCCTTGTAAAGGCGGTGTGTGTGTGTGTGTTTGCCCTTGTAAAGGGTGTGTGTGTGTGTGTTTGCCCTTGTAAAGGGGGTGTGTGTGTGTGTGTTTGCCCTTGTAAAGGGGGTGTGTGTGTGTTTGCCCTTGTCAAGGGTGTTTGTGTGTGTGTGTGTGTGTTTGCCCTTGTAAAGGGTGTGTGTGTCTTTTCCCTTGTAAAGGGTGTGTGTGTCTTTTCCCTTGTAAAGGGTGTGTGTGTCTTTTCCCTTGTAAAGGCTGTGTGTGCGTGTGTGTTTGCCCTTGTAAGGGGTGTGTGTGTTTGCCCTTGTAAGGGGGTGGGTGTGTTTGCCCTTGTAAGGGTGTGTGTGTGTTTGCCCTTGTAAGGGTGTGTGTGTGTGTTTTCCCTTGTAAAGGGTGTGTGTGTCTTTTCCCTTGTAAAGGCGGTGTGTGTGTGTGTGTGTTTGCCCTTGTAAAGGGTGTGTGTGTGTGTGTTTGCCCTTGTAAAGGGGGTGTGTGCGTGTGTGTTTGCCCTTGTAAAGGGGGTGTGTGTGTGTGTGTTTGCCCTTGTAAGGGGGTGGGTGTGTTTGCCCTTGTAAGGGGGTGGGTGTGTTTGCCCTTGTAAGGGGGTGGGTGTGTTTGCCCTTGTAAGGGTGTGTGTGTGTGTGTTTGCCCTTGTAAGGGTGTGTGTGTGCGTGTGTCTTTTCCCTTGTAAAGGGGTTGTGTGTGTGTGTGTTTGCCCTTGTAAAGGGGGTGTGTGTGTGTGTGTGTTTGCCCTTGTAAAGGGGGTGTGTGTGTTTGCCCTTGTAAGGGGGTGGGTGTGTTTGCCCTTGTAAGGGGGTGTGTGTTTTCCCCCTTGTAAGGGTGTGTGTGTTTTCCCCCTTGTAAGGGTGTGTGTGTTTTCCCCCTTGTAAGGGGGTGTGTGTTTTCCCCCTTGTAAGGGGGTGTGTGTTTTCCCCCTTGTAAGGGGGTGTGTGTTTTCCCCCTTGTAAGGGGGTGTGTGTTTTCCCCCTTGTAAGGGGGTGTGTGTTTGCCCTTGTAAGGGGGTGTGTGTTTGCCCTTGTAAGGGGGTGTGTGTTTGCCCTTGTAAGGGTGTCTGTGTGTGTGTGTTTGCCCTTGTAAAGGGTGTGTGTGTGTGTGTGTGTTTGCCCTTGTAAAGGGGGTGTGTGTGTGTGTGTTTGCCCTTGTAAAGGGTGTGTGTGTGTGTGTGTTTGCCCTTGTAAGGGGGAGTGTGTTTGCCCTTGTAAGGGGTGGTGGGGGTGTTTGCCTGCCCTTGTAAGGGGGGGTGGGGGTGTTTGCCTGCCCTTGTAAGGGCGGGTGGGGGTGTTTGCCTGCCCTTGTAAGGGGGGGTGGGGGTGTTTGCCTGCCCTTGTAAGGGGGGGTGGGGGTGTTTGCCTGCCCTTGTAAGGGGGGGTGGGGGTGTTTGCCTGCCCTTGTAAGGGGGGGTGGGGGTGTTTGCCCTTGTAAGGGGGGGTGGGGGTGTTTGCCCTTGTAAGGGGGTGTTTGTTTGCCCTTGTAAGGGGGTGTGTGTTTGCCCTTGTAAGGGGGTGTGTGTGTGTGTGTTTTCCCTTGTAAAGAGTGTGTGTGTGTGTGTGTGTGTTTTCCCTTGTAAAGGGCGGGTGTGTGTGTGTTTGCCCTTGTAAAGGGGGTGTGTGTGTGTTTGCCCTTGTAAAGGGGGTGTGTGTGTGTGTGTTTGCCCTTGTAAGGGGGTGGGTGTGTTTGCCCTTGTAAGGGGGTGGGTGTGTTTGCCCTTGTAAGGGGGTGGGTGTGCGCCCTTGTAAGGGTGTGTGTGTGTGTGTTTTTCCTTGTAAGGGTGTGTTTTCCCCCTTCTAAGGGTGTGTGTGTTTTCCCCCTTCTAAGGGTGTGTGTGTTTTCCCCCTTGTAAGGGTGGGTGTGTTTTCCCTTGTAAGGGTGTGTGTGTTTTCCCTTGTAAGGGGGTGGGTGTGTTTGCCCTTGTAAGGGGGTGGGTGTGTTTGCCCTTGTAAGGGGGTGGGTGTGTTTGCCCTTGTAAGGGTGTGTGTGTGTGTGTGTTTGCCCTTGTAAGGGTGTGTTTTTTCCCCCTTGTAAGGGTGTGTGTGTTTTCCCCCTTGTAAGGGTGTGTGTGTTTTCCCCCTTGTAAGCGTGTGTGTGTTTTCCCCCTTGTAAGCGTGTGTGTGTTTTCCCCCTTGTAAGCGTGTGTGTGTTTTCCCCCTTGTAAGGGGGTGTGTGTGTTTTCCCTTGTAAGTGTGTGTGTGTTTTCCCTTGTAAGTGTGTGTGTGTTTTCCCTTGTAAGTGTGTGTGTGTTTTCCCTTGTAAGGGGGGGGGGGGGGGTTAGGAGTTTGTTATTCTGCCCTCTGCTGTTCTTTCTGGGTACTTGCTTGCCTTTCAGGTGGGTGTTCCTCCAGGTAATTCACCGGATGCTGCGATTGGCTCATCTCCTCAACCAACCAGAATTAAAGGACCACCCCAAACTCCTTTCAGAGGCCTTTTGTGCCACTGTGTGTGTCTCTTTGTTAAAATTGGGCTTTGTATATTCGAGTTTCTTACTAGAGAGAATTGTTAGTCTGACTGTTGATGTGACCTTAAGCCTGTTTTCGAATACGAGTTTGGATTCTGTTTTGGATTTGTTAGCCATCGGTTTATATTGTAAATATTGTTGTAAATACTGTAAATACTTTCATCATATTAAGGGCAGTAGGAGGTTGATGCCATTTCTTTTGTTGTATATATTTTGTACTCTGTTTTTGGTTAGGGAGTTAGGGAAGCCTTATGTATCTTGTTTAATTTTCTTTTGACTTAGGAATTTAGTTCCTTTTAAAAGACCATTTTGTTATTTTGGCCTTGTCAACCTCTGAAGTTCGTAACCCTTATCTTTTTGCCTAGAAATAAAAAGAAACACAATTTCCTAATCTCTTTGGTAGTGAGACTCCTTCACTCACCTTTTTGCTACGACACAGACCCCTAGACAGTCGTAACAGTGTGTGTGTCTGTTTTCCCTTGTAAGTGTGTGTGTTTTCCCTTGTAAGGGGGGGGGTGTGTGTTTTCCCTTGTAAGGGGGGGTGGGTGTGTGTTTGCCCTTGTAAGGGGGGGTGTGTGTGTTTGCCCTTGTAAGGGGGTGTGTGTTTGCCCTTGTAAAGGGGTTGTGTGTGTGTGTGTTTGCCCTTGTAAGGGTGTGAGTGTGTGTGTTTGCCCATGTAAGGGTGTGTGTTTTCCCTTGTAAGGGTGTGTTTTTTCCCTTGTAAGGGTGTGTTTTTTTCCTTGTAAGGGTGTGTGTGTTTTCCCCCTTGTAAGCGTGTGTGTGTTTTCCCCCTTGTAAGCGTGTGTGTGTTTTCCCCCTTGTAAGCGTGTGTGTGTTTTCCCCGTTGTAAGCGTGTGTGTGTTTTCGCCCTTGTAAGCGTGTGTGTGTTTTCGCCCTTGTAAGGGTGTGTGTGTTTTAGCCCTTGTAAGGGTGTGTGTGTTTTTGCCCTTGTAAGGGGGGGTGGGGGTGTTTGCCCGCCCTTGTAAGGGGGGGTGGGGGTGTTTGCCCGCCCTTGTAAGGGGGGGTGGGGGTGTTTGCCCGCCCTTGTAGGGGGGTGGGGGTGTTTGCCCGCCCTTGTAGGGGGGTGGGGGTGTTTGCCCGCCCTTGTAGGGGGGTGGGTGTGTTTGCCCGCCCTTGTAGGGGGGTGGGTGTGTTTGCCCGCCCTTGTAGGGGGGTGGGTGTGTTTGCCCGCCCTTGTAGGGGGGTGGGTGTGTTTGCCCGCCCTTGTAGGGGGGTGGGTGTGTTTGCCCGCCCTTGTAGGGGGGTGGGTGTGTTTGCCCTTGTAAGGGGGTGGGCGTGTTTGCCCTTGTAAGGGGGTGGGCGTGTTTGCCCTTGTAAAGGGGTGTGTGTTTTCCCTTGTAAAGGGTGTGTGTTTTCCCTTGTAATGGGTGTGTGTTTTCCCTTGTAAAGGGTGTGTGTTTTCCCTTGTAAAGTGTGTGTGTGTGTGTGTTTGCCCTTGTAAAGGGTGTGTGTGTGTGTGTTTGCCCTTGTAAAGGGTGTGTGTGTGTGTGTTTGCCCTTGTAAGGGGGTGGGTGTGTTTGCCCTTGTAAGGGGGTGGGTGTGTTCCCTTGTAAGGGGGTGGGTGTTTTCCCTTGTAAGGGGGTGGGTGTTTTCCCTTGTAAGGGGGTGTGTGTGTTTTCCCTTGTAAGGGGGTGTGTGTGTTTTCACTTGTAAGGGGGTGTGTGTGTGTGTGTTTTCCCTTGTAAAGGGGGTGTGTGCGTGTGTGTTTTCCCTTGTAAAGGGGGTGTGTGCGTGTGTGTTTTCCCTTGTAAAGGGGGTGTGTGCGTGTGTGTTTTCCCTTGTAAAGGGGGTGTGTGTGTGCGTGTGTGTTTTCCCTTGTAAAGGGGGTGTGTGTGTGTGTGTGTGTGTTTGCCCTTGTAAAGGGTGTGTGTGTGTGTGTGTGTGTTTGCCCTTGTAAAGGGTGTGTGTGTGTGTGTGTTTGCCCTTGTAAAGGGGGTGTGTGTGTGTGTGTGTTTGCCCTTGTAAAGGGGGTGTGTGTGTGTGTGTGTTTGCCCTTGTAAAGGGGGTGTGTGTGTGTGTGTGTTTGCCCTTGTAAAGGGGGTGTGTGTGTGTGTGTGTTTGCCCTTGTAAAGGGGGTGTGTGTGTGTGTGTGTTTGCCCTTGTAAAGGGTGTGTGTGTGTGTGTGTGTGTTTGCCCTTGTAAGGGGGTGGCTGTGTTTTCCCTTGTAAGGGTGTGTGTGTTTTCCCTTGTAAGGGTGTGTGTGTTTTCCCTTGTAAGGGTGTGTGTGTGTGTGTTTTCCCTTGTAAAGGGTGTGTGTGCGTGTGTGTTTTCCCTTGTATAGGGGGTGTGTTTGTGTGTGTTTGCCCTTGTAAAGGGTGTGTGTGTGTGTGTGTGTGTGTTTGCCCTTGTAAAGGGGGTGTTTGTGTGTGTTTGCCCTTGTAAAGGGGGTGTTTGTGTGTGTTTGCCCTTGTAAGGGGGTGGGTGTGTTTGCCCTTGTAAGGGGGTGTTTGTGTGTGTTTGCCCTTGTAAGGGGGTGTGTGGGTGTGTTTGCCCTTGTAAGGGGGTGTGTGGGTGTGTTTGCCCTTGTAAGGGGGTGTGTGTGTGTTTGCCCTTGTAAGGGGGTGTTTTT
Organism: Channallabes apus; assembly: GCA_030522415.1. Taxonomy (NCBI): domain Eukaryota; kingdom Metazoa; phylum Chordata; class Actinopteri; order Siluriformes; family Clariidae; genus Channallabes; species Channallabes apus. Next base: position 61,073 of record JAMASW010000042.1, on the reverse strand, counting down.
TCCCTTGTAAGGGTGTGTGTTTTCCCCCTTGTAAGGGTGTGTGTGTTTTCCCCCTTGTAAGGGTGTGTGTGTTTTCCCCCTTGTAAGGGTGTGTGTGTTTTCCCCCTTGTAAGGGTGTCTTTGTTTTCCCCATTGTAAGGGTGGGGGTGTTTTCCCCCTTGTAAGGGGGGGTGGGGGTGTTTGCCCGCCCTTGTAGGGGGGTGTGCTGTTTGCCCGCCCTTGTAAGGGGAGGTGGGGCTGTTTGCCCGCCCTTGTGGGGGGGTGGGCGTGTTTGCCCGCCCTTGTGGGGGGGTGGGCGTGTTTGCCCGCCCTTGTGGGGGGGTGGGCGTGTTTGCCCGCCCTTGTGGGGGGGTGGGCGTGTTTGCCCTTGTAAGGGGGTGTGTGTTTGCCCTTGTAAGGGGGTGTGTGTTTTCCCTTGTAAGGGTGTGTGTGCGTGTGTGTTTTCCCTTGTAAAGGGGGGGTGTGCGTGTGTGTTTGCCCTTGTAAAGGGGTGTGTGTGTGTGTGTGTGTGTTTGCCCTTGTAAAGGGTGTGTGTGTGTGTGTGTTTGCCCTTGTAAAGGGGGTGTGTGTGTTTGCCCTTGTCAAGGGTGTGTGTGTGTGTGTGTGTGTGTGTTTGCCCTTGTAAAGGGTGTGTGTGTCTTTTCCCTTGTAAAGGGTGTGTGTGTCTTTTCCCTTGTAAAGGGTGTGTGTGTCTTTTCCCTTGTAAAGGCTGTGTGTGCGTGTGTGTTTGCCCTTGTAAGGGGTGTGTGTGTTTGCCCTTGTAAGGGGGTGGGTGTGTTTGCCCTTGTAAGGGTGTGTGTGTGTTTTCCCTTGTAAAGGGTGTGTGTGTCTTTTCCCTTGTAAAGGCGGTGTGTGTGTGTGTGTTTGCCCTTGTAAAGGGTGTGTGTGTGTGTGTTTGCCCTTGTAAAGGGGGTGTGTGCGTGTGTGTTTGCCCTTGTAAAGGGGGTGTGTGTGTGTGTGTTTGCCCTTGTAAGGGGGTGGGTGTGTTTGCCCTTGTAAGGGGGTGGGTGTGTTTGCCCTTGTAAGGGGGTGGGTGTGTTTGCCCTTGTAAGGGTGTGTGTGTGTGTGTTTGCCCTTGTAAGGGTGTGTGTGTGCGTGTGTCTTTTCCCTTGTAAAGGGGTTGTGTGTGTGTGTGTTTGCCCTTGTAAAGGGGGTGTGTGTGTGTGTGTGTTTGCCCTTGTAAAGGGGGTGTGTGTGTTTGCCCTTGTAAGGGGGTGGGTGTGTTTGCCCTTGTAAGGGGGTGTGTGTTTTCCCCCTTGTAAGGGTGTGTGTGTTTTCCCCCTTGTAAGGGTGTGTGTGTTTTCCCCCTTGTAAGGGGGTGTGTGTTTTCCCCCTTGTAAGGGGGTGTGTGTTTTCCCCCTTGTAAGGGGGTGTGTGTTTTCCCCCTTGTAAGGGGGTGTGTGTTTGCCCTTGTAAGGGGGTGTGTGTTTGCCCTTGTAAGGGGGTGTGTGTTTGCCCTTGTAAGGGTGTCTGTGTGTGTGTGTGTTTGCCCTTGTAAAGGGTGTGTGTGTGTCTGTGTGTGTGTTTTCCCTTATAAGGGTGTGTGTGTGTTTTCCCTCGTAAGGGTGTGTCTGTGTGTGTGTGTTTTCCCTTGTAAGGGTGTGTGTTTGTGTGTGTGTTTTCCCTTGTAAGGGTGTGTGTGTGTGTGTGTGTGTGTGTGTGTTTTCCCTTGTAAGGGTGTGTGTGTGTGTGTGTGTTTTCCCTTGTAAGGGTGTGTTTGTGTGTGTGTGTGTGTTTTCCCTTGTAAGGGTGTGTGTGTGTTTTCCCTTGTAAGGGTGTGTGTGTGTTTTCCCTTGTAAGGGTGTGTGTGTGTTTTCCCTTGTAAGGGTGTGTGTGTGTGTTTTCCCTTGTAAGGGTGTGTGTGTGTGTTTTCCCTTGTAAGGGTGTGTGTGTGTGTTTTCCCTTGTAAGGGTGTGTGTGTGTGTTTTCCCTTGTAAGGGGGTGTGTTTTCCCTTGTAAGGGGGTGTGTTTTCCCTTGTAAGGGGGTGTGTTTTCCCTTGTAAGGGGGTGTGTTTTCCCTTGTAAGGGGGTGTGTTTTCCCTTGTAAGGGGGTGTGTTTTCCCTTGTAAGGGGGTGTGTTTTCCCTTGTAAGGGGGTGTGTTTTCCCTTGTAAGGGGGTGTGTTTTCCCTTGTAAGGGGGTGTGTTTTCCCTTGTAAGGGTGTGTGTGGGGGTGTGTTTTCCCTTGTAAGGGTGTGTGTGTGTTTTCCCTTGTAAGGGTGTGTGTGTGTTTTTTCCCTTGTAAAGGTGTGTGTGTGTCTGTGTGTGTGTTTTCCCTTATAAGGGTGTGTGTGTGTTTTCCCTTATAAGGGTGTGTGTGTGTTTTCCCTTGTAAGGGTGTGTGTGTGTTTTCCCTTGTAAGGGTGTGTGTGTGTTTTTTCCCTTGTAAAGGTGTGTGTGTGTCTGTGTGTGTGTTTTCCCTTATAAGGGTGTGTGTGTGTTTTCCCTCGTAAGGGTGTGTCTGTGTGTGTGTGTTTTCCCTTGTAAGGGTGTGTGTTTGTGTGTGTGTTTTCCCTTGTAAGGGTGTGTGTGTGTGTGTGTGTGTTTTCCCTTGTAAGGGTGTGTGTGTGTGTTTTCCCTTGTAAGGGTGTGTTTGTGTGTGTGTGAGTGTTTTCCCTTGTAAGGGGGTGTGTGTGTTTTCCCTTGTAAGGGGGTGTGTGTGTTTTCCCTTGTAAGGGGGTGTGTGTGTGTGTGTGTGTGTGTGTGTGTTTTCCCTTGTAAGGGGCGGTGCGTGTTTTTTCCCTTGTAAGGGTATGTGTGTGTTTTTTCCCTTGTAAGGGTGTGTGTGTGTGTTTTCCCTTGTAAGGGTGTGTGTGTGTTTTTTCCCTTGTAAGGGTGTGTGTGTGTTTTTTCCCTTGTAAGGGGGTGTGTGTGTGTTTTTTCCCTTGTAAGGGTGTGTGTGTGTGTTTTTTCCCTTGAAAGGGTGTGTGTGTGTTTTTTCCGTTGTAAGGGTGTGTGTGTGTCTGTTTTCCCTTGTAAGGGTGTGTGTGTGTGTGTGTTTTCCCTTGTAAGGGTGTGTGTGTGTTTTCCATTGTAAGGGTGTTTGTGTGTGTGTGTGTGTGTGTGTGTGTTTTCCCTTGTAAGGGTGTGTGTGTGTGTGTGTGTGTGTGTTTTCCCTTGTAAGGGTGTGTGTGTGTGTGTGTGTGTGTTTTCCCTTGTAAGGGTGTGTGTGTTTTCCCTTGTAAGGGTGTGTGTGTGTGTGTGTGTGTGTTTTCCCTTGTAAGGGGGTGTGTGTGTTTTTTCCCTTGTAAGGGGGTGTGTGTGTTTTTTCCCTTGTAAGGGGGTGTGTGTGTTTTTTCCCTTGTAAGGGGGTGTGTGTGTTTTTTCCCTTGTAAGGGGGTGTGTGTGTTTTTTCCCTTGTAAGGGGGTGTGTGTGTTTTTTCCCTTGTAAGGGGGTGTGTGTGTTTTTTCCCTTGTAAGGGTGTGTGTGTGTTTTTTCCCTTGTAAGGGTGTGTGTGTGTTTTTTCCCTTGTAAGGGTCTGTGTGTGTTTTTTCCCTTGTAAGGGTCTGTGTGTGTGTTTTTTCCCTTGTAAGGGTGTGTGTGTGTGTGTGTGTGTGTGTGTGTGTGTGTGTGTGTTTTCCCTTGTAAGGGGCGGTGCGTGTTTTTTCCCTTGTAAGGGTATGTGTGTGTTTTTTCCCTTGTAAGGGTGTGTGTGTGTTTTTTCCCTTGTAAGGGTGTGTGTGTGTTTTTTCCCTTGTAAGGGTGTGTGTGTCTTTTTTCCCTTTTTAAGGGTGTGTGTGTGTTTTTTCCGTTGTAAGGGTGTGTGTGTGTCTGTTTTCCCTTGTAAGGGTGTGTGTGTGTGTGTGTTTTCCATTGTAAGGGTGTGTGTGTGTTTTCCATTGTAAGGGTGTGTGTGTGTGTGTGTGTGTGTGTGTGTGTGTGTGTTTTCCCTTGTAAGGGTGTGTGTGTGTGTGTGTGTGTGTGTTTTCCCTTGTAAGGGTGTGTGTGTGTGTGTGTGTGTGTTTTCCCTTGTAATTCAATTCAATTCAATTCAGTTTTATTTGTATAGCGCTTTTAACAATTGACATTGTCTCAAAACAGCTTTACACAATCAAAAGAATTATTTACGTTTGTATGGAATGTGAATATGTATGAATCAAAATGTTCAGATATTCCCTGGCGAGCAAGCCCGAGGGCGACAGTGGCAAGGAAAAACTCCCTGAGACGGTAATAGGAAGAAACCTTGAGAGGAACCAGACTCGACAGGGAACCCATCCTCATCTGGGTGAAACAGATAGCAGGAAATGATCTGCATTTATACAGTGTTAAGTGTTAGGTTCAGCTATAATAGTTGATGTTAATTGATGTTATAATACTTGATGTAAAATGGAGTCCAGTAGTTATTCGAGACTCAGATAGACTTGTAGAAAGTTCCAGTCCTGAACTATCGAATTGTCAAGTCCTCAGAGAAACAGCTGACAACACCAGTCGAGGCCAGAACCATCTTCTAAGTATAGAGAATCATCCCCAGACACCAGACGCATCCTAAAGAGACACACGGGGCATCCATGCGATGAGACCTCCAACCAGAAACCGGGCACCAGGATGGATCAGACAGGTCCGGAGGGCAGTGGGAGTCTGGATCACTGGCAGCTCAGGAACCACATGTGTAGCTCGACAGAGAGAGAGAGAGAAAGAGTGAAAGGGGGGGAGAGAGGAAAGAGAAAGAGGGGGAGGAAGAGAAGAGGAGGAGAGATTGCAATTAGGTATGGTCACAGTCACAATGTCTAATGTGAATGTATATTTACTGTAGAGTGCAAGCAGGGACTCCGGCAGGACTAACTATGACAGCATAACTAAAAGGGAGAGCCAGAAGGAAACACAAACATGAGGGCTCCCTGAGATGTAAAGCAAACAATCACCTCACCGTCAACAAACCTGAGTGATCAAATGAGACTGAGGAAGACAGCATCTAAAACATACCAGTTCACCATAATACTCTACGTCCATGAGTCCCCCAGATCTGCTCCTTTACCTTATGGCAAATCTATTTATAAAAATGCTTGGCTAAATAAATAGGTTTTTAGCCTAGACTTAAACACTGAGACTGTGTCTGAGTCCCGAACACTATTTGGAAGACTATTCCATAATTTTGGGGCTTTGTAAGAAAAAGCTCTGCCCCCAGCTGTAGTTTTCATAATACGCGGTACTGATAAGCAGCCTGCATCCTTTGACCGAAGTAGGCGTGGCGGATCGTAAGACACTAGCAGTTCGCTCAGATACTGCGGCGCGAGACCATTTAATGCCTTATATGTCAAGAGTAGTATTTTAAAATCAATGCGAAATTTCACAGGGAGCCAATGCAGTGAAGATAGGATAGGGGTGATGTGCTCATATCTTCTGGTTCTAGTGAGGACTCTCGCTGCTGCATTTTGGACTAGCTGAAGCTTGTTTATGCACCTAACTGAACAACCAGACAGTAAGGCATTACAATAGTCCAACCTAGAAGTGATAAAAGCATGAACTAGTTTTTCTGCATCATTTAGCGACAATATATTTCTTATTTTGGCGATATTTCTAAGGTGAAAGAATGCTATCCTGGTGATATTATCTACATGAGCTTCAAATGAAAGGCTGGAATCTATAATCACGCCGAGGTCTTTTACTGTTGCACTTGACGGAACAGAAAGGCCATCTAAAGTTACGGTGTGATCTAAGATTTTACTTCTAGCTGTATGCGGTCCTATGACTAGAACTTCTGTCTTATCCGGATTAAGCAGAAGGAAGTTAATTAGCATCCAATTTCTTATGTCCTGAACACATTGCTCAACTTTAGTAAGATGGTTTTTCTCATCAGGTTTTGTTGAGACATATAACTGTGTGTCGTCAGCATAACAATGAAAACTAATACCATGCTTACGGATTATGTTGCCCAGAGGAAGCATGTAAAGGGAAAAAAGCAGTGGGCCTAAAACTGAACCCTGCGGAACGCCAAACTCCACTAGAGAACATGCAGAATAATCACCATTTAAGTCTACATACTGATAACGATCGGTCAAATAGGATCTGAGCCAGGAGAGGGTTGTACCCTTAAATCCTACTAAATTTTCTAATCTGTGAAGAAGAATAGCATGATCAATAGTGTCAAAAGCTGCACTGAGGTCGAGTAATACAAGCATAGTTACACAACCCTGATCAGAGGCCAATAGGAGGTCATTTACTACTTTAACGAGTGCTGTTTCTGTGCTGTGATGAGGCCTAAATCCTGACTGATACAGTTCATGTATGCCATTTCTATGTAGATATGAGCATAGCTGCTCCGCTACTATCTTTTCCAGAATCTTAGAGATAAAGGGGAGGTTTGATATTGGCCTGTAATTGGACAGCTGACAGGGGTCGAGGTCAGGTTTCTTAATTATTGGTTTAATAACTGCTACTTTAAAAGATTTTGGAACATAACCAATGCTGAGTGAGGAATTAATTATTCTCAACATCGGTTCTGTTATTACTGGTGCTATCTGTTTAAGAAAATGTGTCGGTATAGGATCTAATATACAGGTTGATGAATTTGCAGAAGAGATGAGTGAAATTAGTTCATTCTCTTCAAGAGGAGTAAAGTATTCTAGGTTTGAATCTGACATGGCTAGGTTAACATCAGTATCAATTACATTGTTTGGTTTCAAAGCCTCAATTTTATGCCTGATATTTACAATTTTATTATTAAAAAAGTTCATGAAGTCCTCACTATTGCATGATGTTGTTGTGGAGATTTCTGTAGTGGTCTTATTTCTGGTTAATTTGGCTACGGTATTAAATAAAAATCTAGGATTATTTTTATTTTCGTCTATAAGAGTGGAGAGATACGTTGATCTAGCTACACTAAGAGCTTTCCTATAGTTCAGGATGCTCTCTTTCCATGCTATTTGAAATACCAACAATTTAGTTTGACGCCATTTACGCTCTAATTTCCGAGCAGTCTGTTTTAAAGTGCGCGTGTGATCGTTATACCAGGGAGCGAGTTTCTTATCTCTAATAATTTTTCTTTTAGCTGGAGCTACATTATCTAAGGTACAACGAAGTGTCGACTCTAAATATTCAGTCGCCTGATCAAGTTCTGTGGGGTCAGACGGTGGCCTAATCGAAGTTGGTAACTCTGGGAGATTACTGATAAAACTCTGTGTGGTAGTTGATGTGAATGTACGTTTAATACGGTAGCGCGGTACTGTGCGTACATTATCACTGTGAGACACTTGAATGGAGACAAGATAGTGATCTGAGATAATTTCAGACAGTGGAATTGTGAACACATTTCTTATAGTTAATCCGAAGAATATTACTAAATCTAAAGTGTGACCTGCTTTATGAGTGGGTCCTACTACACACTGATTTACACCTACGGAGTCCAGTATGGATATAAATGCTGTTCTCAGAGGGTCTTCTGGATTCTCAAAATGAATGTTAAAATCTCCAGCAATTAACACTTTGTCTACAGAAATGACCAGGTCTGAGATGAAATCTGCAAATTCACTAAGAAATTCAGAATACAGCCCTGGAGGTCTGTAAATTATAATTAGTGGAATCGACTGAGCTGATTTAATATACTTAAATACACTTATGTTACTATAGAGAATTTCAAATGAGTTAAATTTGTGTCTGTGTTTTTGTACGATAGACAGGTTATCATTATGAATAACTGCGACGCCTCCTCCTCTACCAGTTAACCGAGGCTGGTGTATGTAGCTGTATCCAGGAGGACTAGCTTCATTTAGAGCTACATACTCGTCCTGTTTAACCCATGTTTCAGTTAAACAGAGTATATCAAACGCCTGATCTGTGATAATTTCATTAACAATAACTGCTTTTGATGTGAGAGATCTAATATTTAACAATCCTAGCTTCAGATCAGAGGTGCCGGCTGCGCATTCAGTATGATCGGAGTTTGTGGACTTTATGTTAATTAGATTATTGAAACAGACTTTCTGGGTCTTTCTACATTTTTGCTTAGATCGGGGAACAGACACAGTCTCAATAAGGTGAACCCTGAGTGACGACTCTATGCAGCTAGCAGACGGTTGGTTTAGCCTGTCTGTCTGCTCCCTGGCCTGGGCTCTGGATTGTCACCGATTAACTAGACCTCTACTGAGACTATGAGCTATACTACAGGAAATGAGAGAAGCACCTTCCCGAGTGGGATGGACACCGTCCCGCCCTAACAGGCCAGCTTTGCCCTCAAAGGTCTTCCAATTGTCTATGTAGCCCACATTATTTTTGGAGCACCACCTGGACATCCAGCGGTTCAGCGACCATAACCTGCTGTAAGCTATGTCGCCACGTCTCATTGGGATGGGACCAGAGCATACTACTTCATCGGACATCGCCTTCGCTAATTTAAACACCTCTGTAAAGTTACTCTTACTAACCTCTGACTGACGAAGGCGTATATCATTAGCTCCAGCATGTACCACTATCTTAGAGAACCTATGCTGTCCTAGAGCCCTAAGATTACCTGCTATGTCCGGTGCTCTGGCTCCCGGGATACACCTAACCACTGCCGCTGGCGCCCCTAAAGGTCTAGCTAATGTCACGTGCCTCAGTATAGAGTCTCCTATAACCAGAGCTCTTTCAGGTTTCTCA
>JAMASW010000042.1:45000-47500 GCA_030522415.1 Channallabes apus | reverse complement strand
GTGTGTGTGTGTGTGTGTGTGTGTGTGTGTGTGTGTTTTTTCCCTTGTAAGGGTGTGTGTGTGTTTTTTCCCTTGTAAGGGTGTGTGTGTGTTTTTTCCCTTGTAAGGGTGTGTGTGTGTGTTTTCCCTTGTAAGGGTGTGTGTGTGTGTTTTCCCTTGTAAGGGTGTGTGTGTGTTTTTTCCCTTGTAAGGGTGTGTGTGTGTGTTTTCCCTTGTAAGGGTGTGTGTGTGTGTGTGTGTTTTTTTTCCCTTGTAAGGGGGTGTGTGTGTGTTTTTTCCCTTGTAAGGGTGTGTGTGTGTGTGTGTGTGTGTGTGTGTGTGTGTGTGTGTGTGTGTGTGTGTGTGTGTGTTTTTTCCCTTGTAAGGGTGTGTTTTTTCCCTTGTAAGGGTGTGTGTTTTTTCCCTTGTAAGGGTGTGTGTGTGTGTTTTTTCCCTTGTAAGGTTGTGTGTGTGTGTGTGTGTGTGTGTGTGTGTGTGTGTGTGTGTGTGTGTGTGTGTGTGTGTGTTTTTTCCCTTGTAAGGGTGTGTTTTTTCCCTTGTAAGGGTGTGTGTTTTTTCCCTTGTAAGGGGGTGTGTTTATTCCCTTGTAAGGGGGTGTGTTTATTCCCTTGTAAGGGTGTGTGTGTGTGTGTTTTCCCTTGTAAGGGGGTGTGTGTGTGTGTGTTTTCCCTTGTAAGGGTGTGTGTGTGTGTCTGTGTTTTCCCTTGTAAGGGTGTGTGTGTGTTTTCCCTTGTAAGGGTGTGTGTGTGTGTTCCCTTGTAAGGGTGTGTGTGTGTGTTTTCCCTTGTAAGGGTGTGTGTGTGTGTTTTCCCTTGTAAGGGGGTGTGTGTGTGTTTTCCCTTGTAAGGGTGTGTGTGTGTGTGTGTTTTCCCTTGTAAGGGGGTGTGTTTTCCCTTGTAAGGGTGTGTGTGTGTGTGTTTTCCCTTGTAAGGGTGTGTGTGTGTGTGTTTTCACTTGTAAGGGTGTGTGTGTGTGTTTTCCCTTGTAAGGGTGTGTGTGTGTTTTCCCTTGTAAGGGTGTGTGTGTGTTTTCCCTTGTAAGGGTGTGTGTGTGTTTTTTCCCTTGTAAAGGTGTGTGTGTGTCTGTGTGTGTGTTTTCCCTTATAAGGGTGTGTGTGTGTTTTCCCTTATAAGGGTGTGTGTGTGTTTTCCCTTGTAAGGGTGTGTGTGTGTGTTTTCCCTTGTAAGGGTGTGTGTGTGTGTTTTCCCTTGTAAGGGTGTGTGTGTGTTTTCCCTTGTAAGGGTGTGTGTGTGTTTTCCCTTGTAAGGGTGTGTGTGTGTTTTTTCCCTTGTAAAGGTGTGTGTGTGTGTCTGTGTGTGTTTTCCCTTATAAGGGTGTGTGTGTGTTTTCCCTTGTAAGGGTGTGTGTGTGTTTTTTCCCTTGTAAAGGTGTGTGTGTGTCTGTGTGTGTGTTTTCCCTTATAAGGGTGTGTGTGTGTTTTCCCTTGTAAGGGTGTGTGTGTGTTTTCCCTTGTAAGGGTGTGTGTGTGTTTTCCCTTGTAAGGGTGTGTGTGTGTTTTTTCCCTTGTAAGGGTGTGTGTGTGTCTGTGTGTGTTTTTTCCCTTGTAAAGGTGTGTGTGTGTTTTCCCTTGTAAGGGTGTGTGTGTGTTTTTTCCCTTGTAAAGGTGTGTGTGTTTTCCCTTATAAGGGTGTGTGTGTGTTTTCCCTTGTAAGGGTGTGTGTGTGTTTTTTCCCTTGTAAAGGTGTGTGTGTGTCTGTGTGTGTGTTTTCCCTTATAAGGGTGTGTGTGTGTTTTCCCTTGTAAGGGTGTGTGTTTGTGTGTGTGTTTTCCCTTGTAAGGGTGTGTGTGTGTGTGTGTGTGTGTTTTCCCTTGTAAGGGTGTGTGTGTGTGTTTTCCCTTGTAAGGTTGTGTGTGTGTGTGTGTGTGTGTGTGTGTGTGTGTGTGTGTGTGTGTGTGTGTGTGTGTGTGTGTGTGTGTTTTTTCCCTTGTAAGGGTGTGTGTTTTTTCCCTTGTAAGGGGGTGTGTGTGTGTTTTTTCCCTTGTAAGGTTGTGTGTGTGTGTGTGTGTGTGTGTGTGTTTTTTCCCTTGTAAGGGTGTGTTTTTTCCCTTGTAAGGGGGTGTGTTTATTCCCTTGTAAGGGGGTGTGTTTATTCCCTTGTAAGGGTGTGTGTGTGTGTGTGTTTTCCCTTGTAAGGGTGTGTGTGTGTGTCTGTGTTTTCCCTTGTAAGGGTGTGTGTGTGTTTTCCCTTGTAAGGGTGTGTGTGTGTGTGTTCCCTTGTAAGGGTGTGTGTGTGTGTTTTCCCTTGTAAGGGTGTGTGTGTGTGTTTTCCCTTGTAAGGGGGTGTGTGTGTGTGTTTTCCCTTGTAAGGGTGTGTGTGTGTGTGTTTTCCCTTGTAAGGGTGTGTGTGTGTGTGTTTTCCCTTGTAAGGGTGTGTGTGTTTGTGTTTTCCCTTGTAAGGGTGTGTGTGGGTGTGTTTTCCCTTGTAAGGGGGTGTGTTTTCCCTTGTAAGGGTGTGTGTGTGTGTGTTTTCCCTTGTAA
>JAMASW010000042.1:7500-17500 GCA_030522415.1 Channallabes apus | reverse complement strand
TGTGTGTGTGTGTGTGTTTTCCCTTGTAAGTGTGTGTGTGTGTGTGTTTTCCCTTGTAAGTGTGTGTGTGTGTGTGTGTTTTCCCTTGTAAGTGTGTGTGTGTGTGTTTTCCCTTGTAAGTGTGTGTGTGTGTTTTCCCTTGTAAGTGTGTGTGTGTGTGTTTTCCCTTGTAAGTGTGTGTGTGTGTGTTTTCCCTTGTAAGGGTGTGTGTGTTTTAACTTGTAAGGGTGTGTGTGTGTGTTTTCTCTTGTAAGGGTGTGTGTGTGTGTTTTCCCTTGTAAGGGGGTGTGTGTGTTTTCCCTTGTAAGGGGGTGTGTGTGTTTTCCCTTGTAAGGGGGTGTGTGTGTTTTCCCTTGTAAGGGGGTGTGTGTGTGTGTTTTTCCCTTGTAAGGGTGTGTTTTTTCCCTTGTAAGGGGGTGTGTGTTTTTTCCCTTGTAAGGGGGTGTGTGTGTGTGTGTGTTTTTTCCCTTGTAAGGGTGTGTGTGTGTGTGTGTGTTTTCCTTTGTAAGTGTGTGTGTGTGTGTTTTCCCTTGTAAGGGTTTGTGTGTGTGTGTGTGTGTGTTTTCCCTTGTAAGGGGGTCTGTGTGTTTTCCCTTGTAAGGGTGTGTGTGTGTGTTTTTTCCCTTGTAAGGGGGTTTGTGTGTTTTCCCTTGTAAGGGTGTGTGTGTGTGTGTGTGTGTGTATTTTCCCTTGTAAGGGGGTCTGTGTGTTTTCCCTTGTAAGGGGGTCTGTGTGTTTTCCCTTGTAAGGGGGTGTGTGTGTTTTCCCTTGTAAGGGTGTGTGTTTTCCCTTGTAAGGGTGTGTGTGTGTGTGTGTGTGTGTGTGTGTGTGTGTGTTTTCCCTTGTAAGGGTGTGTGTGTGTGTTTTTTCCCTTGTAAGGGTGTGTGTTTTCCCTTGTAAGGGTGTGTGTGTGTGTTTTTTCCCTTGTAAGGGTGTGTGTTTTCCCTTGTAAGGGTGTGTGTGTGTGTGTGTGTTTTTTCCCTTGTAAGGGTGTGTGTTTTCCCTTGTAAGTGTGTGTGTGTTTTTTTCCCTTGTAATGGGGGTGTGTGTATGTGTTTTCCCTTGTAAGGGGGGGGAGTGTTTTCCCTTGTAAGGGTGTGTGTGTGTGTGTTTTTTCCCTTGTAAGGGTGTGTGTGTGTGTTTTTTTTCCCTTGTAAGGGTGTGTGTGTGTGTGTGTGTGTGTGTTTTTTCCCTTGTAAGGGTGTGTGTGTGTGTATGTGTGTTTTTTCCCTTGTAAGGGTGTGTGTGTGTGTGTGTGTGTGTGTTTTTTCCCTTGTAAGGGTGTGTGTGTGTGTGTGTGTGTGTTTTTTTCCCTTGTAAGGGTGTGTGTGTGTGTGTGTGTTTTTTCCCTTGTAAGGGTGTGTGTGTGTGTGTGTGTTTTTTTCCCTTGTAAGGGTGTGTGTGTGTGTGTGTTTTTTCCCTTGTAAGGGTGTGTGTGTGTGTGTGTTTTTTCCCTTGTAAGGGTGTGTGTGTGTGTGTGTTTTTTCCCTTGTAAGGAAGGGTGTGTGTGTGTGTGTGTTTTTTCCCTTGTAAGGGTGTGTGTGTGTGTGTGTGTGTTTTTTCCCTTGTAAGGGTGTGTGTGTGTGTGTGTGTGTGTGTTTTTTCCCTTGTAAGGGTGTGTGTGTGTGTGTTTTCCCTTGTAAGTGTGTGTGTGTGTGTTTTCCCTTGTAAGTGTGTGTGTGTGTGTGTGTTTTCCCTTGTAAGTGTGTGTGTGTGTGTGTTTTCCCTTGTAAGTGTGTGTGTGTTTTCCCTTGTAAGGGTGTGTGTGTGTTTTCCCTTGTAAGGGTGTGTGTGTTTCCCTTGTAAGGAAGGGTGTGTGTGTTTTAACTTGTAAGGGTGGGTGTGTGTGTTTTCTCTTGTAAGGGTGTGTGTGTGTGTTTTCCCTTGTAAGGGGGTGTGTTTTCCCTTGTAAGGGGGTGTGTTTTCCCTTGTAAGGGTGTGTGTTTTCCCTTGTAAGGGTGTGTGTGTGTTTTTTCCCTTGTAAGGGGGTGTGTGTTTTTTCCTTGTAAGGGTGTGTGTGTGTGTGTGTGTGTGTTTTCCTTTGTAAGTGTGTGTGTGTGTTTTCCCTTGTAAGGGTGTGTGTGTGTGTGTGTGTGTGTGTGTGTTTTCCCTTGTAAGTGTGTGTGTTTTCCCTTGTAAGGGTGTGTCTGTGCGTTTTTTCCCTTGTAAGGGTGTGTGTGTGTGTTTTTTCCCTTGTAAGGGTGTGTGTTTTCCCTTGTAAGGGTGTGTGTGTGTGTGTGTGTGTTTTTTCCCTTGTAAGGGTGTGTGTTTTCCCTTGTAAGTGTGTGTGTGTTTTTTCCCTTGTAAGGGTGTGTGTGTGTGTGTGTGTGTGTGTGTGTTTTTTCCCTTGTAAGGGTGTGTGTGTGTGTTTTTTCCCTTGTAAGTGTGTGTGTGTTTTTTCCCTTGTAAGGGTGTGTGTGTGTGTGTGTGTGTTTTTTCCCTTGTAAGGGTGTGTGTGTGTGTGTGTGTGTGTGTGTGTTTTTTCCCTTGTAAGGGTGTGTGTGTGTGTGTGTGTTTTTTCCCTTGTAAGGGTGTGTGTGTGTGTGTGTGTTTTTTCCCTTGTAAGGGTGTGTGTGTGTGTGTGTTTTTTTTCCCTTGTAAGGGTGTGTGTGTGTGTGTGTGTTTTTTCCCTTGTAAGGGTGTGTGTGTGTTTTTTCCCTTGTAAGGGTGTGTGTGTGTTTTTTCCCTTGTAAGGGTGTGTGTGTGTTTTTTCCCTTGTAAGGGTGTGTGTGTGTTTTTTCCCTTGTAAGGGTGTGTGTGTGTTTTTTCCCTTGTAAGGGTGTGTGTGTTTTTTCCCTTGTAAGGGTGTTTGTGTTTTTTCCCTTGTAAGGGTGTGTGTGTTTTTTCCCTTGTAAGGGTGTGTGTGTTTTTTCCCTTGTAAGGGTGTGTGTGTTTTTTCCCTTGTAAGGGTGTGTGTGTTTTTTCCCTTGTAAGGGTGTGTGTGTTTTTTCCCTTGTAAGGGTGTGTGTGTTTTTTCCCTTGTAAGGGTGTGTGTGTTTTTTCCCTTGTAAGGGTGTGTGTGTGTGTGTGTTTTTTCCCTTGTAAGGGTGTGTGTGTGTGTGTGTTTTTTTTCCCTTGTAAGGGTGTGTGTTTTCCCTTGTAAGGGTGTGTGTGTGTGTGTTTTTTCCCTTGTAAGGGTGTGTGTTTTCCCTTGTAAGTGTGTGTGTGTTTTTTCCCTTGTAAAGGGGGTGTGTGTATGTGTTTTCCCTTGTAAGGGGGAGGGGGTGTTTTCCCTTGTAAGGGTGTGTGTGTGTGTGTTTTTTCCCTTGTAAGGGTGTGTGTGTGTGTTTTTTTTCCCTTGTAAGGGTGTGTGTGTGTGTGTGTGTGTTTTTTCCCTTGTAAGGGTGTGTGTGTGTGTATGTGTGTTTTTTCCCTTGTAAGGGTGTGTGTGTGTGTGTGTGTGTTTTTTCCCTTGTAAGGGTGTGTGTGTGTGTGTGTGTGTGTTTTTTCCCTTGTAAGGGTGTGTGTGTGTGTGTGTGTTTTTTCCCTTGTAAGGGTGTGTGTGTGTGTGTGTGTTTTTTCCCTTGTAAGGGTGTGTGTGTGTGTGTGTGTTTTTTCCCTTGTAAGGGTGTGTGTGTGTGTGTGTGTGTTTTTTCCCTTGTAAGGGTGTGTGTGTGTGTGTGTGTGTTTTCCCTTGTAAGGGTGTGTGTGTGTGTGTTTTCCCTTGTAAGGGTGTGTGTGTGTGTTTTCCCTTGTAAGTGTGTGTGTGTGTGTGTTTTCCCTTGTAAGTGTGTGTGTGTGTGTGTTTTCCCTTGTAAGTGTGTGTGTGTTTTCCCTTGTAAGGGTGTGTGTGTGTTTTCCCTTGTAAGGGTGTGTGTGTTTTCCCTTGTAAGGGTGTGTGTGTTTTCCCTTGTAAGGGGGTGTGTTTTCCCTTGTAAGGGTGTGTGTTTTCCCTTGTAAGGGTGTGTGTTTTCCCTTGTAAGGGTGTGTGTGTGTTTTTTCCCTTGTAAGGGGGTGTGTGTTTTTTCCCTTGTAAGGGTGTGTGTGTGTGTGTGTTTTCCTTTGTAAGTGTGTGTGTGTGTTTTCCCTTGTAAGGGTGTGTGTGTGTGTGTGTGTGTGTGTGTGTTTTCCCTTGTAAGTGTGTGTGTTTTCCCTTGTAAGGGTGTGTCTGTGCGTTTTTTCCCTTGTAAGGGGGTTTGTGTGTTTTCCCTTGTAAGGGTGTGTGTGTGTGTTTTTTCCCTTGTAAGGGTGTGTGTTTTCCCTTGTAAGGGTGTGTGTGTGTGTGTGTGTGTGTTTTTTCCCTTGTAAGGGTGTGTGTTTTCCCTTGTAAGTGTGTGTGTGTTTTTTCCCTTGTAAGGGTGTGTGTGTGTGTGTGTGTGTGTGTGTGTGTGTTTTTCCCTTGTAAGGGTGTGTGTGTGTGTTTTTTCCCTTGTAAGTGTGTGTGTGTTTTTTCCCTTGTAAGGGTGTGTGTGTGTGTGTGTTGTGTGTGTGTGTTTTTTCCCTTGTAAGGGTGTGTGTGTGTGTGTGTGTGTTTTTTCCCTTGTAAGGGTGTGTGTGTGTGTGTTTTTTTCCCTTGTAAGGGTGTGTGTGTGTGTGTGTGTTTTTCCCTTGTAAGGGTGTGTGTGTGTGTTTTTTCCCTTGTAAGGGTGTGTGTGTGTTTTTTCCCTTGTAAGGGTGTGTGTGTTTTTTCCCTTGTAAGGGTGTGTGTGTGTTTTTTCCCTTGTAAGGGTGTGTGTGTGTTTTTTCCCTTGTAAGGGTGTGTGTGTGTTTTTTCCCTTGTAAGGGTGTGTGTGTTTTTTCCCTTGTAAGGGTGTGTGTGTTTTTTCCCTTGTAAGGGTGTGTGTGTTTTTTCCCTTGTAAGGGTGTGTGTGTTTTTTCCCTTGTAAGGGTGTGTGTGTTTTTTCCCTTGTAAGGGTGTGTGTGTTTTTTCCCTTGTAAGGGTGTGTGTGTTTTTTCCCTTGTAAGGGTGTGTGTGTTTTTTCCCTTGTAAGGGTGTGTGTTTGTGTGTGTTTTTCCCTTGTAAGGGTGTGTGTGTGTGTGTGTGTGTTTTTTCCCTTGTAAGGGTGTGTGTGTGTGTGTGTGTGTTTTTCCCTTGTAAGGGTGTGTGTGTTTTCCCTTGTAAGGGTGTGTGTGTTTTCCCTTGTAAGGGTGTGTGTGTTTTCCCTTGTAAGGGTGTGTGTGTGTTTTCCCTTGTAAGGGTGTGTGTGTTTTCCCTTGTAAGGGTGTGTGTGTGTTTTCCCTTGTAAGGGTGTGTGTGTGTTTTCCCTTGTAAGGGTGTGTGTGTGTTTTCCCTTGTAAGGGTGTGTGTGTGTTTTCCCTTGTAAGGGTGTGTGTGTGTTTTCCCTTGTAAGGGTGTGTGTGTGTTTTCCCTTGTAAGGGTGTGTGTGTGTTTTCCCTTGTAAGGGTGTGTGTGTGTTTTCCCTTGTAAGGGTGTGTGTGTGTTTTCCCTTGTAAGGGTGTGTGTGTTTTCCCTTGTAAGGGTGTGTGTGTTTTCCCTTGTAAGGGTGTGTGTGTTTTCCCTTGTAAGGGGGTGTGTGTTTTCCCTTGTAAGGGGGTGTGTGTTTTCCCTTGTAAGGGGGTGTGTGTGTTTTCCCTTGTAAGGGTGTGTGTGTTTTCCCTTGTAAGGGTGTGTGTGTTTTCCCTTGTAAGGGTGGGTGTGTTTTCCCTTGTAAGGGTGGGTGTGTGTTCCCTTGTAAGGGTGGGTGTGTTTTCCCTTGTAAGGGTGGGTGTGTTTTCCCTTGTAAGGGTGGGTGTGTTTTCCCTTGTAAGGGTGGGTGTGTTTTCCCTTGTAAGGGTGGTGTGTTTTCCCTTGTAAGGGTGGGTGTGTTTTCCCTTGTAAGGGTGGGTGTGTGTGTGTGTGTGTTTTCCCTTGTAAGGGTGTGTTTTTTCCCTTGTAAGGGTGTGTGTGTTTTTTCCCTTGTAAGGGTGTATGTGTTTTTTCCCTTGTAAGGGTGTGTGTGTTTTTTCCCTTGTAAGGGTGTGTGTTTTCCCTTGTAAGGGTGTGTTTTTTCCCTTGTAAGGGTGTGTGTGTTTTTTCCCTTGTAAGGGTGTGTGTGTTTTTTCCCTTGTAAGGGTGTGTGTGTTTTTTCCCTTGTAAGGGTGTGTGTGTTTTTTCCCTTGTAAGGGTGTGTGTGTTTTTTCCCTTGTAAGGGTGTGTGTGTTTTTTCCCTTGTAAGGGTGTGTGTGTTTTTTCCCTTGTAAGGGTGTGTGTGTTTTTTCCCTTGTAAGGGTGTGTGTTTGTGTGTGTTTTTTCCCTTGTAAGGGTGTGTGTGTGTGTGTGTGTTTTTTCCCTTGTAAGGGTGTGTGTGTGTGTGTGTGTTTTTTCCCTTGTAAGGGTGTGTGTGTTTTCCCTTGTAAGGGTGTGTGTGTTTTCCCTTGTAAGGGTGTGTGTGTTTTCCCTTGTAAGGGTGTGTGTGTGTTTTCCCTTGTAAGGGTGTGTGTGTTTTCCCTTGTAAGGGTGTGTGTGTTTTCCCTTGTAAGGGTGTGTGTGTGTTTTCC
The DNA here is from genome assembly GCA_030522415.1 of Channallabes apus. NCBI lineage: Eukaryota > Metazoa > Chordata > Actinopteri > Siluriformes > Clariidae > Channallabes > Channallabes apus. Next base: position 11,062 of record JAMASW010000042.1, on the reverse strand, counting down.
CTTGTAAGGGTGTGTGTGTGTTTTCCCTTGTAAGGGTGTGTGTGTGTTTTCCCTTGTAAGGGTGTGTGTGTGTTTTCCCTTGTAAGGGTGTGTGTGTGTTTTCCCTTGTAAGGGTGTGTGTGTGTTTTCCCTTGTAAGGGTGTGTGTGTTTTCCCTTGTAAGGGTGTGTGTGTTTTCCCTTGTAAGGGTGTGTGTGTTTTCCCTTGTAAGGGGGTGTGTGTTTTCCCTTGTAAGGGGGTGTGTGTTTTCCCTTGTAAGGGGGTGTGTGTTTTCCCTTGTAAGGGGGTGTGTGTGTTTTCCCTTGTAAGGGGGTGTGTGTGTTTTCCCTTGTAAGGGTGTGTGTGTGTTCCCTTGTAAGGGTGGGTGTGTTCCCTTGTAAGGGTGGGTGTGTTTTCCCTTGTAAGGGTGGGTGTGTTTTCCCTTGTAAGGGTGGGTGTGTTTTCCCTTGTAAGGGTGGGTGTGTTTTCCCTTGTAAGGGTGGGTGTGTTTTCCCTTGTAAGGGTGGGTGTGTTTTCCCTTGTAAGGGTGGGTGTGTTTTCCCTTGTAAGGGTGGGTGTGTTTTCCCTTGTAAGGGTGGGTGTGTGTGTGTGTGTTTTTTCCCTTGTAAGGGTGTGTTTTTTCCCTTGTAAGGGTGTGTGTGTTTTTTCCCTTGTAAGGGTGTATGTGTTTTTTCCCTTGTAAGGGTGTGTGTGTGTGTGTGTTTTTTCCCTTGTAAGGGTGTGTGTGTGTGTGTGTGTGTGTGTTTTTTCCCTTGTAAGGGTGTGTGTGTGTGTGTTTTTTTCCCTTGTAAGGGTGTGTGTGTGTGTGTGTGTGTGTGTGTGTTTTTTCCCTTGTAAGGGTGTGTGTGTGTGTGTTTTCCCTTGTAAGTGTGTGTGTGTGTGTTTTCCCTTGTAAGTGTGTGTGTGTGTGTGTTTTCCCTTGTAAGTGTGTGTGTGTGTGTGTTTTCCCTTGTAAGTGTGTGTGTGTTTTCCCTTGTAAGGGTGTGTGTGTGTTTTCCCTTGTAAGGGTGTGTGTGTTTTCCCTTGTAAGGAAGGGTGTGTGTGTTTTAACTTGTAAGGGTGGGTGTGTGTGTTTTCTCTTGTAAGGGTGTGTGTGTGTGTTTTCCCTTGTAAGGGGGTGTGTTTTCCCTTGTAAGGGGGTGTGTTTTCCCTTGTAAGGGTGTGTGTTTTCCCTTGTAAGGGTGTGTGTGTGTTTTTTCCCTTGTAAGGGGGTGTGTGTTTTTTCCCTTGTAAGGGTGTGTGTGTGTGTGTGTGTGTGTGTTTTCCTTTGTAAGTGTGTGTGTGTGTTTTCCCTTGTAAGGGTGTGTGTGTGTGTGTGTGTGTGTGTGTGTTTTCCCTTGTAAGTGTGTGTGTTTTCCCTTGTAAGTGTGTGTGTTTTCCCTTGTAAGGGTGTGTCTGTGCGTTTTTTCCCTTGTAAGGGTGTGTGTGTGTGTTTTTTCCCTTGTAAGGGTGTGTGTTTTCCCTTGTAAGGGTGTGTGTGTGTGTGTGTGTGTTTTTTCCCTTGTAAGGGTGTGTGTTTTCCCTTGTAAGTGTGTGTGTGTTTTTTCCCTTGTAAGGGTGTGTGTGTGTGTGTGTGTGTGTGTGTGTGTGTTTTTTCCCTTGTAAGGGTGTGTGTGTGTGTTTTTTCCCTTGTAAGTGTGTGTGTGTTTTTTCCCTTGTAAGGGTGTGTGTGTGTGTGTGTGTTTTTTTTCCCTTGTAAGGGTGTGTGTGTGTGTGTGTGTGTGTGTTTTTTCCCTTGTAAGGGTGTGTGTGTGTGTGTGTGTTTTTTCCCTTGTAAGGGTGTGTGTGTGTGTGTGTGTTTTTTCCCTTGTAAGGGTGTGTGTGTGTGTGTGTGTTTTTTTTCCCTTGTAAGGGTGTGTGTGTGTGTGTGTGTTTTTTCCCTTGTAAGGGTGTGTGTGTGTTTTTTCCCTTGTAAGGGTGTGTGTGTGTTTTTTCCCTTGTAAGGGTGTGTGTGTGTTTTTTCCCTTGTAAGGGTGTGTGTGTGTTTTTTCCCTTGTAAGGGTGTGTGTGTGTTTTTTCCCTTGTAAGGGTGTGTGTGTTTTTTCCCTTGTAAGGGTGTTTGTGTTTTTTCCCTTGTAAGGGTGTGTGTGTTTTTTCCCTTGTAAGGGTGTGTGTGTTTTTTCCCTTGTAAGGGTGTGTGTGTTTTTTCCCTTGTAAGGGTGTGTCTGTTTTTTCCCTTGTAAGGGTGTGTGTGTTTTTTCCCTTGTAAGGGTGTGTGTGTTTTTTCCCTTGTAAGGGTGTGTGTGTTTTTTCCCTTGTAAGGGTGTGTGTGTGTGTGTGTTTTTTCCCTTGTAAGGGTGTGTGTGTGTGTGTGTTTTTTCCCTTGTAAGGGTGTGTGTGTGTGTGTGTGTTTTTTCCCTTGTAAGGGTGTGTGTTTTCCCTTGTAAGGGTGTGTGTGTGTGTGTGTGTTTTTTCCCTTGTAAGGGTGTGTGTTTTCCCTTGTAAGGGTGTGTGTGTGTGTGTTTTTTCCCTTGTAAGGGTGTGTGTTTTCCCTTGTAAGTGTGTGTGTGTTTTTTCCCTTGTAAAGGGGGTGTGTGTATGTGTTTTCCCTTGTAAGGGGGAGGGGGTGTTTTCCCTTGTAAGGGTGTGTGTGTGTGTGTTTTTTCCCTTGTAAGGGTGTGTGTGTGTGTTTTTTTTCCCTTGTAAGGGTGTGTGTGTGTGTGTGTGTGTTTTTTCCCTTGTAAGGGTGTGTGTGTGTGTATGTGTGTTTTTTCCCTTGTAAGGGTGTGTGTGTGTGTGTGTGTGTTTTTTCCCTTGTAAGGGTGTGTGTGTGTGTGTGTGTGTTTTTTCCCTTGTAAGGGTGTGTGTGTGTGTGTGTGTGTTTTTTCCCTTGTAAGGGTGTGTGTGTGTGTGTGTGTGTGTGTTTTTTCCCTTGTAAGGGTGTGTGTGTGTGTGTGTTTTTTCCCTTGTAAGGGTGTGTGTGTGTGTGTGTTTTTTCCCTTGTAAGGGTGTGTGTGTGTGTGTGTTTTTTCCCTTGTAAGGGTGTGTGTGTGTGTGTGTGTGTGTTTTCCCTTGTAAGGGTGTGTGTGTGTGTGTTTTCCCTTGTAAGTGTGTGTGTGTGTGTTTTCCCTTGTAAGTGTGTGTGTGTGTGTGTTTTCCCTTGTAAGTGTGTGTGTGTTTTCCCTTGTAAGGGTGTGTGTGTGTGTTTTCCCTTGTAAGGGGGTGTGTTTTCCCTTGTAAGGGTGTGTGTTTTCCCTTGTAAGGGTGTGTGTTTTCCCTTGTAAGGGTGTGTGTGTGTTTTTTCCCTTGTAAGGGGGTGTGTGTTTTTTCCCTTGTAAGGGTGTGTGTGTGTGTGTGTTTTCCTTTGTAAGTGTGTGTGTGTGTTTTCCCTTGTAAGGGTGTGTGTGTGTGTGTGTGTGTGTATGTGTTTTCCCTTGTAAGTGTGTGTGTTTTCCCTTGTAAGGGTGTGTCTGTGCGTTTTTTCCCTTGTAAGGGGGTTTGTGTGTTTTCCCTTGTAAGGGTGTGTGTGTGTGTTTTTTCCCTTGTAAGGGTGTGTGTTTTCCCTTGTAAGGGTGTGTGTGTGTGTGTGTGTGTGTTTTTTCCCTTGTAAGGGTGTGTGTTTT
>JAMASW010000042.1:0-2500 GCA_030522415.1 Channallabes apus | reverse complement strand
TGTGTGTGTGTTTTTTCCCTTGTAAGGGTGTGTGTGTTTTTTCCCTTGTAAGGGTGTGTGTGTGTTTTTTCCCTTGTAAGGGTGTGTGTGTTTTTTCCCTTGTAAGGGTGTGTGTGTGTTTTTTCCCTTGTAAGGGTGTGTGTGTGTTTTTTCCCTTGTAAGGGTGTGTGTGTGTTTTTTCCCTTGTAAGGGTGTGTGTGTTTTTTCCCTTGTAAGGGTGTGTGTGTTTTTTCCCTTGTAAGGGTGTTTGTGTTTTTTCCCTTGTAAGGGTGTGTGTGTTTTTTCCCTTGTAAGGGTGTGTGTGTTTTTTCCCTTGTAAGGGTGTGTGTGTTTTTTCCCTTGTAAGGGTGTGTGTGTTTTTTCCCTTGTAAGGGTGTGTGTGTTTTTTCCCTTGTAAGGGTGTGTGTGTTTTTTCCCTTGTAAGGGTGTGTGTTTGTGTGTGTTTTTTCCCTTGTAAGGGTGTGTGTGTGTGTGTGTTTTTTCCCTTGTAAGGGTGTGTGTGTGTGTGTGTGTTTTTTCCCTTGTAAGGGTGTGTGTGTTTTCCCTTGTAAGGGTGTGTGTGTTTTCCCTTGTAAGGGTGTGTGTGTTTTCCCTTGTAAGGGTGTGTGTGTGTTTTCCCTTGTAAGGGTGTGTGTGTGTTTTCCCTTGTAAGGGTGTGTGTGTGTTTTCCCTTGTAAGGGTGTGTGTGTGTTTTCCCTTGTAAGGGTGTGTGTGTGTTTTCCCTTGTAAGGGTGTGTGTGTTTTCCCTTGTAAGGGTGTGTGTGTGTTTTCCCTTGTAAGGGTGTGTGTGTTTTCCCTTGTAAGGGTGTGTGTGTTTTTTCCCTTGTAAGGGTGTGTGTGTTTTTTCCCTTGTAAGGGTGTGTGTTTGTGTGTGTTTTTTCCCTTGTAAGGGTGTGTGTGTGTGTGTGTTTTTTCCCTTGTAAGGGTGTGTGTGTCGTGTGTGTGTGTTTTTTCCCTTGTAAGGGTGTGTGTGTTTTCCCTTGTAAGGGTGTGTGTGTTTTCCCTTGTAAGGGTGTGTGTGTTTTCCCTTGTAAGGGTGTGTGTGTGTTTTCCCTTGTAAGGGTGTGTGTGTGTTTTCCCTTGTAAGGGTGTGTGTGTGTTTTCCCTTGTAAGGGTGTGTGTGTGTTTTCCCTTGTAAGGGTGTGTGTGTGTTTTTCCCTTGTAAGGGTGTGTGTGTGTTTTCCCTTGTAAGGGTGTGTGTGTGTTTTCCCTTGTAAGGGTGTGTGTGTTTTTCCCTTGTAAGGGTGTGTGTGTGTTTTTTCCCTTGTAAGGGTGTGTGTGTGTTTTTTCCCTTGTAAGGGTGTGTGTGTTTTTTCCCTTGTAAGGGTGTGTGTGTTTTTTCCCTTGTAAGGGTGTGTGTGTGTTTTTTCCCTTGTAAGGGTGTGTGTGTGTGTGTGTGTGTTTTTTCCCTTGTAAGGGTGTGTGTGTGTGTGTGTTTTTTCCCTTGTAAGGGTGTGTGTGTGTGTGTGTGTTTTTTCCCTTGTAAGGGTGTGTGTGTGTGTGTGTGTGTTTTTTCCCTTGTAAGGGTGTGTGTGTGTTTTTTCCCTTGTAAGGGTGTGTGTGTGTGTGTGTGTTTTTTCCCTTGTAAGGGTGTGTGTGTGTTTTTCCCTTGTAAGGGTGTGTGTGTTTTTTCCCTTGTAAGGGTGTGTGTGTGTTTTCCCTTGTAAGGGTGTGTGTGTGTTTTCCCTTGTAAGGGTGTGTGTGTGTTTTCCCTTGTAAGGGTGTGTGTGTGTTTTCCCTTGTAAGGGTGTGTGTGTGTTTTCCCTTGTAAGGGGTGTGTGTGTTTTCCCTTGTAAGGGTGTGTGTGTTTTCCCTTGTAAGGGTGTGTGTGTTTTCCCTTGTAAGGGTGTGTGTGTGTTTTCCCTTGTAAGGGTGTGTGTGTTTTCCCTTGTAAGGGTGTGTGTGTTTTCCCTTGTAAGGGTGGTGTGTGTTTTCCCTTGTAAGGGTGTGTGTGTTTTCCCTTGTAAGGGGTGTGTGTGTTTTCCCTTGTAAGGGGTGTGTGTGTTTTCCCTTGTAAGGGTGGTGTGTGTTTTCCCTTGTAAGGGTGGTGTGTGTTTTCCCTTGTAAGGGGTGTGTGTGTTTTCCCTTGTAAGGGTGTGTGTGTTTTCCCTTGTAAGGGGTGTGTGTGTTTCCCTTGTAAGGGTGGGTGTGTTTTCCCTTGTAAGGGTGGGTGTGTTTTCCCTTGTAAGGGTGGGTGTGTGTTTCCCTTGTAAGGGGTGGGTGTGTTTTCCCTTGTAAGGGGGTGTGTGTTTTCCCTTGTAAGGGGGTGTGTGTTTTCCCTTGTAAGGGGTGGTGTGTGTTTTCCCTTGTAAGGGGGTGTTGTGTGTTTTCCCTTGTAAGGGGGGTGTGTGTTTCCCTTGTAAGGGTGTGTGTGTGTGTGTGTGTTTCCCTTGTAAGGGTGGGTGTGTTTTCCCTTGTAAGGGTGGGTTGTGTTTTCCCTTGTAAGGGTGGGTGTGTTTTCCCTTGTAAGGGTGGGTGTGTTTTCCCTTGTAAGGGGTGG
>JAMASW010000041.1:84176-147550 GCA_030522415.1 Channallabes apus | reverse complement strand
CACTGTTATTACAGTGTTATTACAATGTTATTACACTGTTATTACAGTGTTATTACAATGTTATTACAATGTTATTACACTGTTATTACAATGTTATTACAAGTGTTATTACAATGTTATTACAGTATGTTATTACAATGTTATTACACTGTTATTACAATGTTATTACACTGTTATAACACTGTTATTACAATGTTATTACACTGTTATTACACTGTTATTACACTGTTATTACAATGTTATTACAATGTTATTACACTGTTATTACAATGTTATTACACTGTTATTACACTGTTATTACACTGTTATTAACACTGTTATTACACTGTTATTACAATGTTATTACACTGTTATAACACTGTTATTACAATGTTATTACACTGTTATTACAATGTTATTACAATGTTATTAACACTGTTATTACACTGTTATTACAATGTTATTACACTGTTATTACAGTGTTATTACAATGTTATTACAATGTTATTACAGTGTTATTACAATGTTATTACAATGTTATTACAATGTTATTACACTGTTATTACAATGTTATTACACTGTTATTACAGTGTTATTACAATGTTATTACAATGTATTACAATGTTATTACACTGTTATTACAATGTTATTACAGTGTTATTACAATGTTATTACAATGTTATTACAATGTTATTACAGTGTTATTACAATGTTATTACAATGTTATTACAATGTTATTACACTGTTATTACAATGTTATTACACTGTTATTACAATGTTATTACAATGTTATTACACTGTTATTACAATGTTATTACACTGTTATTACAATGTTATTACAATGTTATTACAATGTTATTACACTGTTATTACAATGTTATTACACTGTTATTACACTGTTATTACAGTGTTATAACACTGTTATTACAATGTTATTACACTGTTATTACAATGTTATTACACTGTTATTACACTGTTATTACAATGTTATTACACTGTTATTACAATGTTATTACACTGTTATTACAGTGTTATTACAATGTTATTACACTGTTATTACAATGTTATTACAATGTTATTACACTGTTATTACAATGTTATTACACTGTTATTACAATGTTATTACACTGTTATTACAGTGTTATTACAATGTTATTACACTGTTATTACAGTGTTATTACAATGTTATTACAATGTTATTACAATGTTATTACACTGTTATTACAATGTTATTACAGTGTTATTACAATGTTATTACAATGTTATTACAATGTTATTACAGTGTTATTACAATGTTATTACAATGTTATTACAATGTTATTACACTGTTATTACAATGTTATTACAATGTTATTACACTGTTATTACAATGTTATTACAATGTTATTACACTGTTATTACAATGTTATTACACTGTTATTACACTGTTATTACACTGTTATTACAATGTTATTACACTGTTATAACACTGTTATTACACTGTTATTACAATGTTATTACACTGTTATTACAATGTTATTACACTGTTATTACAATGTTATTACACTGTTATTACACTGTTATAACACTGTATTACACTGTATTACAATGTTATTACAGTGTTATTACAATGTTATTACACTGTTATTACAGTGTTATTACAATGTTATAACACTGTTATTACAATGTTATTACACTGTTATATACATTGTAATAACAGTGTTATAACATTGTAATAACAGTGTAGTAACATTGTAATAACAGTGTAATAACATTGTAATAACATTGTAATAACAGTGTAATAACAGTGTAATAACATTGTAATAACAGTGTAATAACATTGTAATAACATTGTAATAACAGTGTAATAACATTGTAATAACATTGTAATAACAGTGTAATAACATTGTAATAACATTGTAATAACATTGTAATAACACTGTAATAACATTGTAATAACAGTGTAATAACATTGTAATAACATTGTAATAACAGTGTAATAACATTGTAATAACACTGTAATAACAGTGTAATAACATTGTAATAACAGTGTAATAACATTGTAATAACAGTGTAATAACAGTGTAATAACATTGTAATAACAGTGTAATAACATTGTAATAACAGTGTTATAACACTGTAATAACAGTGTAATAACAGTGTAATAACATTGTAATAACAGTGTAATAACATTGTAATAACATTGTAGTAACATTGTAATAACAGTGTAATAACATTGTAATAACAGTGTAATAACACTGTAATAACATTGTAATAACAGTGTAATAACATTGTAATAACAGTGTAATAACATTGTAATAACATTGTAATAACATTGTAATAACACTGTAATAACATTGTAATAACATTGTAATAACATTGTAATAACACTGTAATAACATTGTAATAACAGTGTAATAACATTGTAATAACATTGTAATAACATTGTAATAACACTGTAATAACAGTGTAATAACATTGTAATAACAGTGTAATAACATTGTAATAACATTGTAATAACATTGTAATAACACTGTAATAACAGTGTAATAACATTGTAATAACACTGTAATAACAGTGTAATAACATTGTAATAACAGTGTAATAACAGTGTTATAACATTGTAATAACATTGTAATAACAGTGTAATAACATTGTAATAACAGTGTTATAACAGTGTAATAACATTGTAATAACAGTGTAATAACAGTGTATAACATGTAATACAGTGTAATAACATTGTAATAACATTGTAATAACAGTGTAATAACAGTGTAATAACATTGTAATAACAGTGTTATAACAGTGTAATAACAGTGTAATAACATTGTAATAACAGTGTTATAACAGTGTAATAACATTGTAATAACAGTGTAATAACATTGTAATAACATTGTAATAACATTGTAATAACACTGTAATAACATTGTAATAACAGTGTAATAACATTGTAATAACATTGTAATAACATTGTAATAACACTGTAATAACAGTGTAATAACATTGTAATAACACTGTAATAACAGTGTAATAACATTGTAATAACAGTGTAATAACATTGTAATAACAGTGTAATAACATTGTAATAACATTGTAATAACAGTGTAATAACATTGTAATAACACTGTAATAACAGTGTAATAACATTGTAATAACAGTGTAATAACATTGTAATAACAGTGTAATAACAGTGTAATAACATTGTAATAACAGTGTAATAACATTGTAATAACAGTGTATAACACTGTAATAACAGTGTAATAACAGTGTAATAACATTGTAATAACAGTGTAATAACATTGTAATAACATTGTAATAACATTGTAATAACAGTGTAATAACATTGTAATAACATTGTAATAACATTGTAATAACAGTGTAATAACAGTGTAATAACAGTGTAATAACATTGTAATAACATTGTAATAACAGTGTAATAACATTGTAATAACATTGTAATAACAGTGTAATAACATTGTAATAACATTGTAATAACATTGTAATAACACTGTAATAACATTGTAATAACATTGTAATAACATTGTAATAACACTGTAATAACATTGTAATAACAGTGTAATAACATTGTAATAACATTGTAATAACATTGTAATAACACTGTAATAACAGTGTAATAACATTGTAATAACACTGTAATAACAGTGTAATAACATTGTAATAACAGTGTAATAACATTGTAATAACAGTGTAATAACATTGTAATAACATTGTAATAACAGTGTAATAACATTGTAATAACACTGTAATAACAGTGTAATAACATTGTAATAACAGTGTAATAACATTGTAATAACAGTGTTATAACAGTGTAATAACATTGTAATAACATTGTAATAACAGTGTTATAACAGTGTAATAACAGTGTAATAACAGTGTAATAACATTGTAATAACAGTGTAATAACAGTGTAATAACATTGTAATAACAGTGTTATAACAGTGTAATAACAGTGTAATACATTGTAATAACAGTGTTATAACAGTGTAATAACATTGTAATAACAGTGTAATAACATTGTAATAACATTGTAATAACATTGTAATAACACTGTAATAACATTGTAATAACAGTGTAATAACATTGTAATAACATTGTAATAACATTGTAATAACACTGTAATAACAGTGTAATAACATTGTAATAACACTGTAATAACAGTGTAATAACATTGTAATAACAGTGTAATAACATTGTAATAACAGTGTAATAACATTGTAATAACATTGTAATAACAGTGTAATAACATTGTAATAACACTGTAATAACAGTGTAATAACATTGTAATAACAGTGTAATAACATTGTAATAACAGTGTAATAACAGTGTAATAACATTGTAATAACAGTGTAATAACATTGTAATAACAGTGTTATAACACTGTAATAACAGTGTAATAACAGTGTAATAACATTGTAATAACAGTGTAATAACATTGTAATAACATTGTAATAACATTGTAATAACAGTGTAATAACATTGTAATAACAGTGTAATAACACTGTAATAACATTGTAATAACAGTGTAATAACATTGTAATAACAGTGTAATAACATTGTAATAACATTGTAATAACATTGTAATAACACTGTAATAACAGTGTAATAACATTGTAATAACATTGTAATAACATTGTAATAACAGTGTAATAACATTGTAATAACAGTGTAATAACATTGTAATAACAGTGTAATAACATTGTAATAACATTGTAATAACATTGTAATAACAGTGTAATAACATTGTAATAACAGTGTAATAACAGTGTAATAACATTGTAATAACAGTGTAATAACATTGTAATAACAGTGTAATAACAGTGTAATAACATTGTAATAACAGTGTAATAACAGTGTAATAACATTGTAATAACAGTGTAATAACAGTGTAATAACAGTGTAATAACATTGTAATAACAGTGTTATAACAGTGTAATAACATTGTAATAACAGTGTAATAACATTGTAATAACATTGTAATAACATTGTAATAACACGTGTAATAAACATTGTAATAACAGTGTAATAACATTGTAATAACATTGTAATAACATTGTAATAACACTGTAATAACAGTGTAATAACATTGTAATAACACTGTAATAACAGTGTAATAACATTGTAATAACAGTGTAATAACATTGTAATAACAGTGTAATAACATTGTAATAACATTGTAATAACAGTGTAATAACATTGTAATAACAGTGTAATAACATTGTAATAACATTGTAATAACAGTGTAATAACATTGTAATAACAGTGTAATAACAGTGTAATAACATTGTAATAACATTGTAATAACATTGTAATAACACTGTAATAACAGTGTAATAACATTGTAATAACACTGTAATAACAGTGTAATAACATTGTAATAACAGTGTAATAACAGTGTAATAACATTGTAATAACATTGTAATAACAGTGTAATAACATTGTAATAACAGTGTTATAACAGTGTAATAACATTGTAATAACAGTGTAATAACAGTGTTATAACAGTGTAATAACAGTGTAATAACAGTGTAATAACATTGTAATAACAGTGTAATAACAGTGTAATAACATTGTAATAACAGTGTTATAACAGTGTAATAACAGTGTAATAACATTGTAATAACAGTGTTATAACAGTGTAATAACATTGTAATAACAGTGTAATAACATTGTAATAACATTGTAATAACATTGTAATAACACTGTAATAACATTGTAATAACAGTGTAATAACATTGTAATAACATTGTAATAACATTGTAATAACACTGTAATAACAGTGTAATAACATTGTAATAACACTGTAATAACAGTGTAATAACATTGTAATAACAGTGTAATAACATTGTAATAACAGTGTAATAACATTGTAATAACATTGTAATAACAGTGTAATAACATTGTAATAACACTGTAATAACAGTGTAATAACATTGTAATAACAGTGTAATAACATTGTAATAACAGTGTAATAACAGTGTAATAACATTGTAATAACAGTGTAATAACATTGTAATAACAGTGTTATAACACTGTAATAACAGTGTAATAACAGTGTAATAACATTGTAATAACAGTGTAATAACATTGTAATAACATTGTAGTAACATTGTAATAACAGTGTAATAACATTGTAATAACAGTGTAATAACACTGTAATAACATTGTAATAACAGTGTAATAACATTGTAATAACAGTGTAATAACATTGTAATAACATTGTAATAACATTGTAATAACACTGTAATAACAGTGTAATAACATTGTAATAACATTGTAATAACATTGTAATAACATTGTAATAACATTGTAATAACAGTGTAATAACATTGTAATAACAGTGTAATAACATTGTAATAACATTGTAATAACATTGTAATAACAGTGTAATAACATTGTAATAACAGTGTTATAACAGTGTAATAACATTGTAATAACAGTGTAATAACAGTGTTATAACAGTGTAATAACAGTGTAATAACAGTGTAATAACATTGTAATAACAGTGTAATAACAGTGTAATAACATTGTAATAACAGTGTTATAACAGTGTAATAACAGTGTAATAACATTGTAATAACAGTGTTATAACAGTGTAATAACATTGTAATAACAGTGTAATAACATTGTAATAACATTGTAATAACATTGTAATAACACTGTAATAACATTGTAATAACAGTGTAATAACATTGTAATAACATTGTAATAACATTGTAATAACACTGTAATAACAGTGTAATAACATTGTAATAACACTGTAATAACAGTGTAATAACATTGTAATAACAGTGTAATAACATTGTAATAACAGTGTAATAACATTGTAATAACATTGTAATAACAGTGTAATAACATTGTAATAACACTGTAATAACAGTGTAATAACATTGTAATAACAGTGTAATAACATTGTAATAACAGTGTAATAACAGTGTAATAACATTGTAATAACAGTGTAATAACATTGTAATAACAGTGTAATAACACTGTAATAACAGTGTAATAACAGTGTAATAACATTGTAATAACAGTGTAATAACATTGTAATAACATTGTAGTAACATTGTAATAACAGTGTAATAACATTGTAATAACATTGTAATAACAGTGTAATAACAGTGTAATAACATTGTAATAACAGTGTAATAACATTGTAATAACATTGTAATAACAGTGTAATAACATTGTAATAACATTGTAATAACAGTGTAATAACATTGTAATAACATTGTAATAACATTGTAATAACACTGTAATAACATTGTAATAACATTGTAATAACATTGTAATAACACTGTAATAACATTGTAATAACAGTGTAATAACATTGTAATAACATTGTAATAACATTGTAATAACACTGTAATAACAGTGTAATAACATTGTAATAACACTGTAATAACAGTGTAATAACATTGTAATAACAGTGTAATAACATTGTAATAACAGTGTAATAACATTGTAATAACATTGTAATAACAGTGTAATAACATTGTAATAACACTGTAATAACAGTGTAATAACATTGTAATAACAGTGTAATAACATTGTAATAACAGTGTAATAACAGTGTAATAACATTGTAATAACAGTGTAATAACATTGTAATAACAGTGTTATAACACTGTAATAACAGTGTAATAACAGTGTAATAACATTGTAATAACAGTGTAATAACATTGTAATAACATTGTAGTAACATTGTAATAACAGTGTAATAACATTGTAATAACAGTGTAATAACACTGTAATAACATTGTAATAACAGTGTAATAACATTGTAATAACAGTGTAATAACATTGTAATAACATTGTAATAACATTGTAATAACACTGTAATAACATTGTAATAACATTGTAATAACATTGTAATAACACTGTAATAACATTGTAATAACAGTGTAATAACATTGTAATAACATTGTAATAACATTGTAATAACACTGTAATAACATTGTAATAACATTGTAATAACAGTGTAATAACATTGTAATAACATTGTAATAACATTGTAATAACACTGTAATAACAGTGTAATAACATTGTAATAACACTGTAATAACAGTGTAATAACATTGTAATAACAGTGTAATAACAGTGTAATAACATTGTAATAACATTGTAATAACAGTGTAATAACATTGTAATAACAGTGTTATAACAGTGTAATAACATTGTAATAACAGTGTAATAACAGTGTTATAACAGTGTAATAACAGTGTAATAACAGTGTAATAACATTGTAATAACAGTGTAATAACAGTGTAATAACATTGTAATAACAGTGTAATAACAGTGTAATAACAGTGTAATAACATTGTAATAACAGTGTTATAACAGTGTAATAACATTGTAATAACAGTGTAATAACATTGTAATAACATTGTAATAACATTGTAATAACACTGTAATAACATTGTAATAACAGTGTAATAACATTGTAATAACATTGTAATAACATTGTAATAACACTGTAATAACAGTGTAATAACATTGTAATAACACTGTAATAACAGTGTAATAACATTGTAATAACAGTGTAATAACATTGTAATAACAGTGTAATAACATTGTAATAACATTGTAATAACAGTGTAATAACATTGTAATAACACTGTAATAACAGTGTAATAACATTGTAATAACAGTGTAATAACATTGTAATAACAGTGTAATAACAGTGTAATAACATTGTAATAACATTGTAATAACATTGTAATAACACTGTAATAACAGTGTAATAACATTGTAATAACACTGTAATAACAGTGTAATAACATTGTAATAACAGTGTAATAACAGTGTTATAACATTGTAATAACATTGTAATAACAGTGTAATAACATTGTAATAACAGTGTTATAACAGTGTAATAACATTGTAATAACAGTGTAATAACAGTGTTATAACAGTGTAATAACAGTGTAATAACAGTGTAATAACATTGTAATAACAGTGTAATAACAGTGTAATAACATTGTAATAACAGTGTTATAACAGTGTAATAACAGTGTAATAACATTGTAATAACAGTGTTATAACAGTGTAATAACATTGTAATAACAGTGTAATAACATTGTAATAACATTGTAATAACATTGTAATAACACTGTAATAACATTGTAATAACAGTGTAATAACATTGTAATAACATTGTAATAACATTGTAATAACACTGTAATAACAGTGTAATAACATTGTAATAACACTGTAATAACAGTGTAATAACATTGTAATAACAGTGTAATAACATTGTAATAACAGTGTAATAACATTGTAATAACATTGTAATAACAGTGTAATAACATTGTAATAACACTGTAATAACAGTGTAATAACATTGTAATAACAGTGTAATAACATTGTAATAACAGTGTAATAACAGTGTAATAACATTGTAATAACAGTGTAATAACATTGTAATAACAGTGTTATAACACTGTAATAACAGTGTAATAACAGTGTAATAACATTGTAATAACAGTGTAATAACATTGTAATAACATTGTAGTAACATTGTAATAACAGTGTAATAACATTGTAATAACAGTGTAATAACACTGTAATAACATTGTAATAACAGTGTAATAACATTGTAATAACAGTGTAATAACATTGTAATAACATTGTAATAACATTGTAATAACACTGTAATAACAGTGTAATAACATTGTAATAACATTGTAATAACATTGTAATAACACTGTAATAACATTGTAATAACAGTGTAATAACATTGTAATAACAGTGTAATAACATTGTAATAACATTGTAATAACACTGTAATAACATTGTAATAACAGTGTAATAACATTGTAATAACATTGTAATAACATTGTAATAACACTGTAATAACAGTGTAATAACATTGTAATAACACTGTAATAACAGTGTAATAACATTGTAATAACAGTGTAATAACAGTGTAATAACAGTGTAATAACATTGTAATAACAGTGTAATAACATTGTAATAACAGTGTAATAACAGTGTTATAACAGTGTAATAACATTGTAATAACAGTGTAATAACAGTGTAATAACAGTGTAATAACATTGTAATAACAGTGTAATAACATTGTAATAACATTGTAATAACAGTGTAATAACATTGTAATAACATTGTAATAACAGTGTAATAACATTGTAATAACATTGTAATAACATTGTAATAACACTGTAATAACATTGTAATAACATTGTAATAACATTGTAATAACACTGTAATAACATTGTAATAACAGTGTAATAACATTGTAATAACATTGTAATAACATTGTAATAACACTGTAATAACAGTGTAATAACATTGTAATAACACTGTAATAACAGTGTAATAACATTGTAATAACAGTGTAATAACATTGTAATAACAGTGTAATAACATTGTAATAACATTGTAATAACAGTGTAATAACATTGTAATAACACTGTAATAACAGTGTAATAACATTGTAATAACAGTGTAATAACATTGTAATAACAGTGTAATAACAGTGTAATAACATTGTAATAACAGTGTAATAACATTGTAATAACAGTGTTATAACACTGTAATAACAGTGTAATAACAGTGTAATAACATTGTAATAACAGTGTAATAACATTGTAATAACATTGTAGTAACAGTGTAATAACAGTGTAATAACATTGTAATAACAGTGTAATAACACTGTAATAACATTGTAATAACAGTGTAATAACATTGTAATAACATTGTAATAACATTGTAATAACACTGTAATAACAGTGTAATAACATTGTAATAACACTGTAATAACATTGTAATAACAGTGTAATAAGAGTGTAATAACAGTGTAATAACATTGTAATAACAGTGTAATAACATTGTAATAACATTGTAATAACAGTGTAATAACATTGTAATAACATTGTAATAACAGTGTAATAACATTGTAATAACATTGTAATAACAGTGTAATAACATTGTAATAACATTGTAATAACATTGTAATAACACTGTAATAACATTGTAATAACAGTGTAATAACATTGTAATAACATTGTAATAACATTGTAATAACACTGTAATAACAGTGTAATAACATTGTAATAACACTGTAATAACATTGTAATAACAGTGTTATAACAGTGTAATAACAGTGTAATAACATTGTAATAACAGTGTAATAACATTGTAATAACAGTGTAATAACATTGTAATAACAGTGTAATAACATTGTAATAACATTGTAATAACAGTGTAATAACATTGTAATAACGCTGTAATAACAGTGTAATAACATTGTAATAACAGTGTAATAACATTGTAATAACAGTGTAATAACAGTGTAATAACAGTGTAATAACATTGTAATAACAGTGTAATAACATTGTAATAACAGTGTAATAACATTGTAATAACAGTGTAATAACATTGTAATAACATTGTAATAACAGTGTAATAACATTGTAATAACGCTGTAATAACAGTGTAATAACATTGTAATAACATTGTAATAACATTGTAATAACACTGTAATAACAGTGTAATAACATTGTAATAACAGTGTAATAACATTGTAATAACAGTGTTATAACAGTGTAATAACAGTGTAATAACATTGTAATAACAGAGTAATAACATTGTAATAACAGTGTTATAACAGTGTAATAACATTGTAATAACAGTGTAATAACATTGTAATAACAGTGTAATAACAGTGTAATAACATTGTAATAACAGTGTAATAACATTGTAATAACAGTGTTATAACACTGTAATAACAGTGTAATAACAGTGTAATAACATTGTAATAACAGTGTAATAACATTGTAATAACATTGTAATAACATTGTAATAACAGTGTAATAACATTGTAATAACATTGTAATAACAGTGTAATAACATTGTAATAACATTGTAATAACAGTGTAATAACATTGTAATAACAGTGTTATAACAGTGTAATAACATTGTAATAACAGTGTAATAACAGTGTTATAACAGTGTAATAACAGTGTAATAACAGTGTAATAACATTGTAATAACAGTGTAATAACAGTGTAATAACATTGTAATAACAGTGTTATAACAGTGTAATAACAGTGTAATAACATTGTAATAACAGTGTTATAACAGTGTAATAACATTGTAATAACAGTGTAATAACATTGTAATAACAGAGTAATAACATTGTAATAACAGTGTAATAACAGTGTAATAACATTGTAATAACAGTGTAATAACATTGTAATAACACTGTAATAACAGTGTAATAACATTGTAATAACAGTGTAATAACATTGTAATAATTGTAATAACAGTGTAATAACATTGTAATAACAGTGTTATAACAGTGTAATAACATTGTAATAACAGAGTAATAACATTGTAATAACAGTGTTATAACAGTGTAATAACAGTGTAATAACATTGTAATAACAGTGTAATAACATTGTAATAACAGTGTAATAACAGTGTAATAACATTGTAATAACAGTGTAATAACATTGTAAGAACATTGTAATAACATTGTAATAACAGTGTTATAACAGTGTAATAACAGTGTAATAACATTGTAATAACATTGAAATAACACTGTAATAACAGTGTAATACCATTGTAATAACAGTGTAATAACATTGTAATAACACTGTAATAACAGTGTAATAACATTGTAATAACAGTGTAATAACATTGTAATAACACTGTTATTACAATGTTATTACACTGTTATTACACTGTTATAACACTGTTATTACAATGTTATAACACTGTTATTACAATGTTATTACACTGTTATTACAGTGTTATAACACTGTTATTACAATGTTATTACAATGTTATTACACTGTTATTACAATGTTATTACACTGTTATTACACTGTTATTACACTGTTATTACACTGTTATAACACTGTTATTACAATGTTATTACAATGTTATTACAATGTTATTACACTGTTATTACAATGTTATTACACTGTTATTACACTGTTATTACAATGTTATTACACTGTTATTACAATGTTATTACACTGTTATTACACTGTTATAACACTGTTATTACAATGTTATTACACTGTTATTACAATGTTATTACACTGTTATTACAATGTTATTACACTGTTATTACAGTGTTATTACAATGTTATTACAATGTTATTACAATGTTATCACACTGTTATTACAATGTTATTACACTGTTATTACAATGTTATCACACTGCTATTACAATGTTATTACAATGTTATTACAATGTTATTACAATGTTATTACAATGTTATTACACTCTTATTACAATGTTATTACAATGTTATTACACTGTTATTACACTGTTATTACAATGTTATTACAGTGTTATTACAATGTTATTACACTGTTATTACAATGTTATTACAGTGTTATTACAATGTTATTACACTGTTATTACACTGTTATTACACTGTTATTACAATGTTATTACAGTGTTATTACAATGTTATTACAGTGTTATTACAATGTTATTACAATGTTACTACACTGTTATTACAATGTTATTACAATGTTATCACACTGTTATTACAATGTTATTACAATGTTATTACACTGTTATTACAATGTTATTACACTGTTATTACACTGTTATTACAGTGTTATAACACTGTTATTACAATGTTATTACACTGTTATTACAATGTTATTACACTGTTATTACACTGTTATAACACTATTACACTGTTATTACAATGTTATTACAGTGTTATTACAATGTTATTACACTGTTATTACAATGTTATTACACTGTTATTACAGTGTTATTACAATGTTATTACAATGTTATTACAATGTTATCACACTGTTATTACAATGTTATTACACTGTTATTACAATGTTATCACACTGCTATTACAATGTTATTACAATGTTATTACAATGTTATTACAATGTTATTACAATGTTATTACACTCTTATTACAATGTTATTACAATGTTATTACACTGTTATTACACTGTTATTACAATGTTATTACAGTGTTATTACAATGTTATTACACTGTTATTACAATGTTATTACAGTGTTATTACAATGTTATTACACTGTTATTACACTGTTATTACACTGTTATTACAATGTTATTACAGTGTTATTACAATGTTATTACAGTGTTATTACAATGTTATTACAATGTTACTACACTGTTATTACAATGTTATTACAATGTTATCACACTGTTATTACAATGTTATTACAATGTTATTACACTGTTATTACAATGTTATTACACTGTTATTACACTGTTATTACAGTGTTATAACACTGTTATTACAATGTTATTACACTGTTATTACAATGTTATTACACTGTTATTACACTGTTATAACACTATTACACTGTTATTACAATGTTATTACAGTGTTATTACAATGTTATTACACTGTTATTACAGTGTTATTACAATGTTATAACACTGTTATTACAATGTTATTACACTGTTATATAACATTGTAATAACAGTGTTATAACATTGTAATAACAGTGTAATAACATTGTAATAACAGTGTAATAACAGTGTTATAACATTGTAATAACAGTGTTATAACAGTGTAATAACGGTGTAATAACAGTGTAATAACAGTGTTATAACAGTGTAATAACATTGTAATAACAGTGTAATAACATTGTAATAACAGTGTAATAACAGTGTTATAACAGTGTAATAACATTGTAATAACAGTGTAATAACAGTGTAATAACAGTGTAATAACATTGTAATAACAGTGTAATAACATTGTAATAACATTGTAATAACAGTGTAATAACATTGTAATAACATTGTAATAACAGTGTAATAACATTGTAATAACATTGTAATAACATTGTAATAACACTGTAATAACATTGTAATAACATTGTAATAACATTGTAATAACACTGTAATAACATTGTAATAACAGTGTAATAACATTGTAATAACATTGTAATAACATTGTAATAACACTGTAATAACAGTGTAATAACATTGTAATAACACTGTAATAACAGTGTAATAACATTGTAATAACAGTGTAATAACATTGTAATAACAGTGTAATAACATTGTAATAACATTGTAATAACAGTGTAATAACATTGTAATAACACTGTAATAACAGTGTAATAACATTGTAATAACAGTGTAATAACATTGTAATAACAGTGTAATAACAGTGTAATAACATTGTAATAACAGTGTAATAACATTGTAATAACAGTGTTATAACACTGTAATAACAGTGTAATAACAGTGTAATAACATTGTAATAACAGTGTAATAACATTGTAATAACATTGTAGTAACATTGTAATAACAGTGTAATAACATTGTAATAACAGTGTAATAACACTGTAATAACATTGTAATAACAGTGTAATAACATTGTAATAACAGTGTAATAACATTGTAATAACATTGTAATAACATTGTAATAACACTGTAATAACATTGTAATAACATTGTAATAACATTGTAATAACACTGTAATAACATTGTAATAACAGTGTAATAACATTGTAATAACATTGTAATAACATTGTAATAACACTGTAATAACAGTGTAATAACATTGTAATAACATTGTAATAACAGTGTAATAACATTGTAATAACAGTGTAATAACATTGTAATAACAGTGTAATAACATTGTAATAACAGTGTAATAACATTGTAATAACATTGTAATAACATTGTAATAACACTGTAATAACATTGTAATAACAGTGTAATAACATTGTAATAACATTGTAATAACATTGTAATAACAGTGTAATAACATTGTAATAACACTGTAATAACAGTGTAATAACATTGTAATAACAGTGTAATAACATTGTAATAACAGTGTAATAACAGTGTAATAACATTGTAATAACAGTGTAATAACATTGTAATAACAGTGTTATAACACTGTAATAACAGTGTAATAACAGTGTAATAACATTGTAATAACAGTGTAATAACATTGTAATAACATTGTAGTAACATTGTAATAACAGTGTAATAACATTGTAATAACAGTGTAATAACAGTGTAATAACATTGTAATAACAGTGTAATAACATTGTAATAACAGTGTAATAACATTGTAATAACATTGTAATAACATTGTAATAACACTGTAATAACAGTGTAATAACATTGTAATAACATTGTAATAACATTGTAATAACACTGTAATAACATTGTAATAACAGTGTAATAACATTGTAATAACAGTGTAATAACATTGTAATAACATTGTAATAACACTGTAATAACATTGTAATAACAGTGTAATAACATTGTAATAACATTGTAATAACATTGTAATAACACTGTAATAACAGTGTAATAACATTGTAATAACAGTGTAATAACATTGTAATAACATTGTAATAACATTGTAATAACACTGTAATAACAGTGTAATAACATTGTAATAACACTGTAATAACAGTGTAATAACATTGTAATAACAGTGTAATAACAGTGTTATAACAGTGTAATAACATTGTAATAACAGTGTAATAACATTGTAATAACAGTGTAATAACAGTGTTATAACAGTGTAATAACATTGTAATAACAGTGTAATAACAGTGTAATAACAGTGTAATAACATTGTAATAACAGTGTAATAACATTGTAATAACATTGTAATAACAGTGTAATAACATTGTAATAACATTGTAATAACAGTGTAATAACATTGTAATAACATTGTAATAACATTGTAATAACACTGTAATAACATTGTAATAACATTGTAATAACATTGTAATAACACTGTAATAACATTGTAATAACATTGTAATAACATTGTAATAACATTGTAATAACACTGTAATAACAGTGTAATAACATTGTAATAACACTGTAATAACAGTGTAATAACATTGTAATAACAGTGTAATAACATTGTAATAACAGTGTAATAACATTGTAATAACATTGTAATAACAGTGTAATAACATTGTAATAACACTGTAATAACAGTGTAATAACATTGTAATAACAGTGTAATAACATTGTAATAACAGTGTAATAACAGTGTAATAACATTGTAATAACAGTGTAATAACATTGTAATAACAGTGTTATAACACTGTAATAACAGTGTAATAACAGTGTAATAACATTGTAATAACAGTGTAATAACATTGTAATAACATTGTAGTAACATTGTAATAACAGTGTAATAACATTGTAATAACAGTGTAATAACACTGTAATAACATTGTAATAACAGTGTAATAACATTGTAATAACATTGTAATAACATTGTAATAACACTGTAATAACAGTGTAATAACATTGTAATAACACTGTAATAACATTGTAATAACAGTGTAATAAGAGTGTAATAACAGTGTAATAACATTGTAATAACAGTGTAATAACAGTGTAATAACATTGTAATAACAGTGTAATAACATTGTAATAACACTGTTATTACAATGTTATTACACTGTTATTACACTGTTATAACACTGTTATTACAATGTTATAACACTGTTATTACAATGTTATTACACTGTTATTACAGTGTTATTTCAATGTTATTACAATGTTATTACACTGTTATTACACTGTTATAACACTGTTATTACAATGTTATTACAATGTTATTACACTGTTATTACAATGTTATTACACTGTTATTACACTGTTATTACACTGTTATTACACTGTTATAACACTGTTATTACAATGTTATTACAATGTTATTACAATGTTATTACACTGTTATTACAATGTTATTACACTGTTATTACACTGTTATTACAATGTTATTACACTGTTATTACAATGTTATTACACTGTTATTACACTGTTATAACACTGTTATTACAATGTTATTACACTGTTATTACAATGTTATTACACTGTTATTACAATGTTATTACACTGTTATTACAGTGTTATTACAATGTTATTACAATGTTATTACAATGTTATCACACTGTTATTACAATGTTATTACACTGTTATTACAATGTTATCACACTGCTATTACAATGTTATTACAATGTTATTACAATGTTATTACAATGTTATTACAATGTTATTACACTCTTATTACAATGTTATTACAATGTTATTACACTGTTATTACACTGTTATTACAATGTTATTACAGTGTTATTACAATGTTATTACACTGTTATTACAGTGTTATTACAATGTTATTACAATGTTATTACAATGTTATTACACTGTTATTACAATGTTATTACAGTGTTATTACAATGTTATTACAATGTTATTACAATGTTATTACACTGTTATTACAATGTTATTACAATGTTATTACAATGTTATTACACTGTTATTACAATGTTATTACAATGTTATTACACTGTTATTACAATGTTATTACAATGTTATTACACTGTTATTACAATGTTATTACACTGTTATTACACTGTTATTACACTGTTATTACAATGTTATTACAGTGTTATTACAATGTTATTACACTGTTATTACAATGTTATTACAGTGTTATTACAATGTTATTACACTGTTATTACACTGTTATTACACTGTTATTACAATGTTATTACAGTGTTATTACAATGTTATTACAGTGTTATTACAATGTTATTACAATGTTACTACACTGTTATTACAATGTTATTACAATGTTATCACACTGTTATTACAATGTTATTACAATGTTATTACACTGTTATTACAATGTTATCACAATGTTATTACACTGTTATTACAATGTTATTACACTGTTATTACACTGTTATAACACTATTACACTGTTATTACAATGTTATTACAGTGTTATTACAATGTTATTACACTGTTATTACAGTGTTATTACAATGTTATAACACTGTTATTACAATGTTATTACACTGTTATATAACATTGTAATAACAGTGTTATAACATTGTAATAACAGTGTAATAACATTGTAATAACAGTGTAATAACAGTGTTATAACATTGTAATAACAGTGTTATAACAGTGTAATAACGGTGTAATAACAGTGTAATAACAGTGTTATAACAGTGTAATAACATTGTAATAACAGTGTAATAACATTGTAATAACAGTGTAATAACAGTGTTATAACAGTGTAATAACATTGTAATAACAGTGTAATAACAGTGTAATAACAGTGTAATAACATTGTAATAACAGTGTAATAACATTGTAATAACATTGTAATAACAGTGTAATAACATTGTAATAACATTGTAATAACAGTGTAATAACATTGTAATAACATTGTAATAACATTGTAATAACACTGTAATAACATTGTAATAACATTGTAATAACATTGTAATAACACTGTAATAACATTGTAATAACAGTGTAATAACATTGTAATAACATTGTAATAACATTGTAATAACACTGTAATAACAGTGTAATAACATTGTAATAACACTGTAATAACAGTGTAATAACATTGTAATAACAGTGTAATAACATTGTAATAACAGTGTAATAACATTGTAATAACATTGTAATAACAGTGTAATAACATTGTAATAACACTGTAATAACAGTGTAATAACATTGTAATAACAGTGTAATAACATTGTAATAACAGTGTAATAACAGTGTAATAACATTGTAATAACAGTGTAATAACATTGTAATAACAGTGTTATAACACTGTAATAACAGTGTAATAACAGTGTAATAACATTGTAATAACAGTGTAATAACATTGTAATAACATTGTAGTAACATTGTAATAACAGTGTAATAACATTGTAATAACAGTGTAATAACACTGTAATAACATTGTAATAACAGTGTAATAACATTGTAATAACAGTGTAATAACATTGTAATAACATTGTAATAACATTGTAATAACACTGTAATAACATTGTAATAACATTGTAATAACATTGTAATAACACTGTAATAACATTGTAATAACAGTGTAATAACATTGTAATAACATTGTAATAACATTGTAATAACACTGTAATAACAGTGTAATAACATTGTAATAACATTGTAATAACAGTGTAATAACATTGTAATAACAGTGTAATAACATTGTAATAACAGTGTAATAACATTGTAATAACATTGTAATAACAGTGTAATAACATTGTAATAACACTGTAATAACAGTGTAATAACATTGTAATAACAGTGTAATAACATTGTAATAACAGTGTAATAACAGTGTAATAACATTGTAATAACAGTGTAATAACATTGTAATAACAGTGTTATAACAGTGTAATAACATTGTAATAACAGTGTAATAACATTGTAATAACATTGTAATAACATTGTAATAACACTGTAATAACATTGTAATAACAGTGTAATAACATTGTAATAACATTGTAATAACATTGTAATAACATTGTAATAACATTGTAATAACATTGTAATAACAGTGTAATAACATTGTAATAACACTGTAATAACAGTGTAATAACATTGTAATAACAGTGTAATAACATTGTAATAACAGTGTAATAACAGTGTAATAACATTGTAATAACAGTGTAATAACATTGTAATAACAGTGTTATAACACTGTAATAACACTGTAATAACAGTGTAATAACATTGTAATAACACTGTAATAACAGTGTAATAACATTGTAATAACAGTGTAATAACATTGTAATAACAGTGTAATAACATTGTAATAACATTGTAATAACAGTGTAATAACATTGTAATAACACTGTAATAACAGTGTAATAACATTGTAATAACAGTGTAATAACATTGTAATAACAGTGTAATAACAGTGTAATAACATTGTAATAACAGTGTAATAACATTGTAATAACAGTGTTATAACACTGTAATAACAGTGTAATAACAGTGTAATAACATTGTAATAACAGTGTAATAACATTGTAATAACATTGTAGTAACATTGTAATAACAGTGTAATAACATTGTAATAACAGTGTAATAACACTGTAATAACATTGTAATAACAGTGTAATAACATTGTAATAACATTGTAATAACATTGTAATAACACTGTAATAACAGTGTAATAACATTGTAATAACATTGTAATAACAGTGTAATAACATTGTAATAACAGTGTAATAACATTGTAATAACAGTGTAATAACATTGTAATAACATTGTAATAACAGTGTAATAACATTGTAATAACACTGTAATAACAGTGTAATAACATTGTAATAACAGTGTAATAACATTGTAATAACAGTGTAATAACAGTGTAATAACATTGTAATAACAGTGTAATAACATTGTAATAACAGTGTTATAACAGTGTAATAACATTGTAATAACAGTGTAATAACATTGTAATAACATTGTAATAACATTGTAATAACACTGTAATAACATTGTAATAACAGTGTAATAACATTGTAATAACATTGTAATAACATTGTAATAACATTGTAATAACATTGTAATAACATTGTAATAACAGTGTAATAACATTGTAATAACACTGTAATAACAGTGTAATAACATTGTAATAACAGTGTAATAACATTGTAATAACAGTGTAATAACAGTGTAATAACATTGTAATAACAGTGTAATAACATTGTAATAACAGTGTTATAACACTGTAATAACAGTGTAATAACAGTGTAATAACATTGTAATAACAGTGTAATAACATTGTAATAACATTGTAGTAACATTGTAATAACAGTGTAATAACATTGTAATAACAGTGTAATAACACTGTAATAACATTGTAATAACAGTGTAATAACATTGTAATAACAGTGTAATAACATTGTAATAACATTGTAATAACATTGTAATAACACTGTAATAACAGTGTAATAACATTGTAATAACATTGTAATAACATTGTAATAACACTGTAATAACATTGTAATAACAGTGTAATAACATTGTAATAACAGTGTAATAACATTGTAATAACATTGTAATAACACTGTAATAACATTGTAATAACAGTGTAATAACATTGTAATAACATTGTAATAACATTGTAATAACACTGTAATAACAGTGTAATAACATTGTAATAACAGTGTAATAACATTGTAATAACATTGTAATAACATTGTAATAACACTGTAATAACAGTGTAATAACATTGTAATAACACTGTAATAACAGTGTAATAACATTGTAATAACAGTGTAATAACAGTGTTATAACAGTGTAATAACATTGTAATAACAGTGTAATAACATTGTAATAACAGTGTAATAACAGTGTTATAACAGTGTAATAACATTGTAATAACAGTGTAATAACAGTGTAATAACAGTGTAATAACATTGTAATAACAGTGTAATAACATTGTAATAACATTGTAATAACAGTGTAATAACATTGTAATAACATTGTAATAACAGTGTAATAACATTGTAATAACATTGTAATAACATTGTAATAACACTGTAATAACATTGTAATAACATTGTAATAACATTGTAATAACACTGTAATAACATTGTAATAACATTGTAATAACATTGTAATAACATTGTAATAACACTGTAATAACATTGTAATAACATTGTAATAACAGTGTAATAACATTGTAATAACACTGTAATAACAGTGTAATAACATTGTAATAACAGTGTAATAACATTGTAATAACATTGTAGTAACATTGTAATAACAGTGTAATAACATTGTAATAACAGTGTAATAACACTGTAATAACATTGTAATAACAGTGTAATAACATTGTAATAACATTGTAATAACATTGTAATAACACTGTAATAACAGTGTAATAACATTGTAATAACACTGTAATAACATTGTAATAACAGTGTAATAAGAGTGTAATAACAGTGTAATAACATTGTAATAACAGTGTAATAACATTGTAATAACATTGTAATAACAGTGTAATAACATTGTAATAACATTGTAATAACAGTGTAATAACATTGTAATAACATTGTAATAACAGTGTAATAACATTGTAATAACATTGTAATAACATTGTAATAACACTGTAATAACATTGTAATAACAGTGTAATAACATTGTAATAACATTGTAATAACATTGTAATAACACTGTAATAACAGTGTAATAACATTGTAATAACACTGTAATAACATTGTAATAACAGTGTTATAACAGTGTAATAACAGTGTAATAACATTGTAATAACAGTGTAATAACATTGTAATAACAGTGTAATAACATTGTAATAACAGTGTAATAACATTGTAATAACATTGTAATAACAGTGTAATAACATTGTAATAACGCTGTAATAACAGTGTAATAACATTGTAATAACAGTGTAATAACATTGTAATAACAGTGTAATAACAGTGTAATAACAGTGTAATAACATTGTAATAACAGTGTAATAACATTGTAATAACAGTGTAATAACATTGTAATAACAGTGTAATAACATTGTAATAACATTGTAATAACAGTGTAAAAACATTGTAATAACGCTGTAATAACAGTGTAATAACATTGTAATAACATTGTAATAACATTGTAATAACACTGTAATAACAGTGTAATAACATTGTAATAACAGTGTAATAACATTGTAATAACAGTGTTATAACAGTGTAATAACAGTGTAATAACATTGTAATAACAGAGTAATAACATTGTAATAACAGTGTTATAACAGTGTAATAACATTGTAATAACAGTGTAATAACATTGTAATAACAGTGTAATAACAGTGTAATAACATTGTAATAACAGTGTAATAACATTGTAATAACAGTGTTATAACACTGTAATAACAGTGTAATAACAGTGTAATAACATTGTAATAACAGTGTAATAACATTGTAATAACATTGTAATAACATTGTAATAACATTGTAATAACAGTGTAATAACATTGTAATAACATTGTAATAACAGTGTAATAACATTGTAATAACAGTGTTATAACAGTGTAATAACATTGTAATAACAGTGTAATAACAGTGTTATAACAGTGTAATAACAGTGTAATAACAGTGTAATAACATTGTAATAACAGTGTAATAACAGTGTAATAACATTGTAATAACAGTGTTATAACAGTGTAATAACAGTGTAATAACATTGTAATAACAGTGTTATAACAGTGTAATAACATTGTAATAACAGTGTAATAACATTGTAATAACAGTGTAATAACATTGTAATAACAGTGTAATAACAGTGTAATAACATTGTAATAACAGTGTAATAACATTGTAATAACACTGTAATAACAGTGTAATAACATTGTAATAACAGTGTAATAACATTGTAATAATTGTAATAACAGTGTAATAACATTGTAATAACAGTGTTATAACAGTGTAATAACATTGTAATAACAGAGTAATAACATTGTAATAACAGTGTTATAACAGTGTAATAACAGTGTAATAACATTGTAATAACAGTGTAATAACATTGTAATAACAGTGTAATAACAGTGTAATAACATTGTAATAACAGTGTAATAACATTGTAAGAACATTGTAATAACATTGTAATAACAGTGTTATAACAGTGTAATAACAGTGTAATAACATTGTAATAACATTGAAATAACACTGTAATAACAGTGTAATACCATTGTAATAACAGTGTTATAACATTGTAATAACAGTGTAATAACATTGTAATAACAGTGTAATAACAGTGTTATAACATTGTAATAACAGTGTTATAACAGTGTAATAACGGTGTAATAACAGTGTAATAACAGTGTTATAACAGTGTAATAACATTGTAATAACAGTGTAATAACAGTGTAATAACAGTGTTATAACAGTGTAATAACATTGTAATAACAGTGTAATAACAGTGTAATAACAGTGTAATAACATTGTAATAACAGTGTAATAACATTGTAATAACATTGTAATAACAGTGTAATAACATTGTAATAACATTGTAATAACAGTGTAATAACATTGTAATAACATTGTAATAACATTGTAATAACACTGTAATAACATTGTAATAACATTGTAATAACATTGTAATAACACTGTAATAACATTGTAATAACAGTGTAATAACATTGTAATAACATTGTAATAACATTGTAATAACACTGTAATAACAGTGTAATAACATTGTAATAACACTGTAATAACAGTGTAATAACATTGTAATAACAGTGTAATAACATTGTAATAACAGTGTAATAACATTGTAATAACATTGTAATAACAGTGTAATAACATTGTAATAACACTGTAATAACAGTGTAATAACATTGTAATAACAGTGTAATAACATTGTAATAACAGTGTAATAACAGTGTAATAACATTGTAATAACAGTGTAATAACATTGTAATAACAGTGTTATAACACTGTAATAACAGTGTAATAACAGTGTAATAACATTGTAATAACAGTGTAATAACATTGTAATAACATTGTAGTAACATTGTAATAACAGTGTAATAACATTGTAATAACAGTGTAATAACACTGTAATAACATTGTAATAACAGTGTAATAACATTGTAATAACAGTGTAATAACATTGTAATAACATTGTAATAACATTGTAATAACACTGTAATAACATTGTAATAACATTGTAATAACATTGTAATAACACTGTAATAACATTGTAATAACAGTGTAATAACATTGTAATAACATTGTAATAACATTGTAATAACACTGTAATAACAGTGTAATAACATTGTAATAACACTGTAATAACAGTGTAATAACATTGTAATAACAGTGTAATAACATTGTAATAACAGTGTAATAACATTGTAATAACATTGTAATAACAGTGTAATAACAGTGTAATAACATTGTAATAACAGTGTAATAACATTGTAATAACAGTGTTATAACACTGTAATAACAGTGTAATAACAGTGTAATAACATTGTAATAACAGTGTAATAACATTGTAATAACATTGTAGTAACATTGTAATAACAGTGTAATAACATTGTAATAACAGTGTAATAACACTGTAATAACATTGTAATAACAGTGTAATAACATTGTAATAACATTGTAATAACATTGTAATAACACTGTAATAACAGTGTAATAACATTGTAATAACACTGTAATAACATTGTAATAACAGTGTAATAAGAGTGTAATAACAGTGTAATAACATTGTAATAACAGTGTAATAACAGTGTAATAACAGTGTAATAACAGTGTAATAACAGTGTAATAACATTGTAATAACAGTGTAATAACAGTGTTATAACAGTGTAATAACAGTGTAATAACATTGTAATAACAGTGTTATAACAGTGTAATAACATTGTAATAACAGTGTAATAACATTGTAATAACAGTGTAATAACATTGTAATAACAGTGTAATAACAGTGTAATAACATTGTAATAACAGTGTAATAACATTGTAATAACACTGTAATAACAGTGTAATAACATTGTAATAACAGTGTAATAACATTGTAATAATTGTAATAACAGTGTAATAACATTGTAATAACAGTGTTATAACAGTGTAATAACATTGTAATAACAGAGTAATAACATTGTAATAACAGTGTTATAACAGTGTAATAACAGTGTAATAACATTGTAATAACAGTGTAATAACATTGTAATAACAGTGTAATAACAGTGTAATAACATTGTAATAACAGTGTAATAACATTGTAAGAACATTGTAATAACATTGTAATAACAGTGTTATAACAGTGTAATAACAGTGTAATAACATTGTAATAACATTGAAATAACACTGTAATAACAGTGTAATACCATTGTAATAACAGTGTAATAACATTGTAATAACACTGTAATAACAGTGTAATAACATTGTAATAACAGTGTAATAACATTGTAATAACACTGTTATTACAATGTTATTACACTGTTATTACACTGTTATAACACTGTTATTACAATGTTATAACACTGTTATTACAATGTTATTACACTGTTATTACAGTGTTATTTCAATGTTATTACAATGTTATTACACTGTTATTACACTGTTATAACACTGTTATTACAATGTTATTACAATGTTATTACACTGTTATTACAATGTTATTACACTGTTATTACACTGTTATTACACTGTTATTACACTGTTATAACACTGTTATTACAATGTTATTACAATGTTATTACAATGTTATTACACTGTTATTACAATGTTATTACAATGTTATTACACTGTTATTACAATGTTATTACACTGTTATTACACTGTTATTACACTGTTATTACAATGTTATTACACTGTTATAACACTGTTATTACACTGTTATTACAATGTTATTACACTGTTATTACAATGTTATTACACTGTTATAACACTGTTATTACACTGTTATTACAATGTTATTACACTGTTATTACAGTGTTATTACAATGTTATTACACTGTTATTACAGTGTTATTACAATGTTATTACAATGTTATTACAATGTTATTACACTGTTATTACAATGTTATTACAGTGTTATTACAATGTTATTACAATGTTATTACACTGTTATTACAATGTTATTACACTGTTATTACAATGTTATTACAGTGTTATTACAATGTTATTACAATGTTATTACAATGTTATTACACTGTTATTACAGTGTTATTACAATGTTATTACAATGTTATTACAATGTTATTACACTGTTATTACAATGTTATTACACTGTTATTACAATGTTATTACAGTGTTATTACACTGTTATTACAATGTTATTACACTGTTATTACAATGTTACTACAATGTTATTACAATGTTATTACACTGTTATTACAATGTTATTACACTGTTATTACACTGTTATAACACTATTACACTGTTATTACAATGTTATTACAGTGTTATTACAATGTTATTACACTGTTATTACAGTGTTATTACAATGTTATAACACTGTTATTACAATGTTATTACACTGTTATATAACATTGTAATAACAGTGTTATAACATTGTAATAACAGTGTAATAACATTGTAATAACAGTGTAATAACAGTGTAATAACATTGTAATAACAGTGTATAACATTGTAATAACGGTGTAATAACAGTGTAATAACAGTATGTTATAACAGTGTAATAACATTGTAATAACAGTGTAATAACATTGTAATAACAGTGTAATAACAGTGTAATAACATTGTAATAACATTGTAATAACATTGTAATAACATTGTAATAACATTGTAATAACATTGTAATAACATTGTAATAACATTGTAATAACATTGTAATAACAGTGTAATAACATTGTAATAACAGTGTAATAACATTGTAATAACATTGTAATAACATTGTAATAACATTGTAATAACATTGTAATAACATTGTAATAACATTGTAATAACATTGTAATAACATTGTAATAACATTGTAATAACAGTGTAATAACATTGTAATAACATTGTAATAACATTGTAATAACACTGTAATAACAGTGTAATAACATTGTAATAACACTGTAATAACAGTGTAATAACATTGTAATAACAGTGTAATAACATTGTAATAACAGTGTAATAACATTGTAATAACATTGTAATAACAGTGTAATAACATTGTAATAACACTGTAATAACAGTGTAATAACATTGTAATAACAGTGTAATAACATTGTAATAACAGTGTAATAACAGTGTAATAACATTGTAATAACAGTGTAATAACATTGTAATAACAGTGTTATAACACTGTAATAACAGTGTAATAACAGTGTAATAACATTGTAATAACAGTGTAATAACATTGTAATAACATTGTAGTAACATTGTAATAACAGTGTAATAACATTGTAATAACAGTGTAATAACACTGTAATAACATTGTAATAACAGTGTAATAACATTGTAATAACAGTGTAATAACATTGTAATAACATTGTAATAACATTGTAATAACACTGTAATAACATTGTAATAACATTGTAATAACATTGTAATAACACTGTAATAACATTGTAATAACAGTGTAATAACATTGTAATAACATTGTAATAACATTGTAATAACACTGTAATAACAGTGTAATAACATTGTAATAACATTGTAATAACAGTGTAATAACATTGTAATAACAGTGTAATAACATTGTAATAACAGTGTAATAACATTGTAATAACATTGTAATAACAGTGTAATAACATTGTAATAACACTGTAATAACAGTGTAATAACATTGTAATAACAGTGTAATAACATTGTAATAACAGTGTAATAACAGTGTAATAACATTGTAATAACAGTGTAATAACATTGTAATAACAGTGTTATAACAGTGTAATAACATTGTAATAACAGTGTAATAACATTGTAATAACATTGTAATAACATTGTAATAACACTGTAATAACATTGTAATAACAGTGTAATAACATTGTAATAACATTGTAATAACATTGTAATAACATTGTAATAACATTGTAATAACATTGTAATAACAGTGTAATAACATTGTAATAACACTGTAATAACAGTGTAATAACATTGTAATAACAGTGTAATAACATTGTAATAACAGTGTAATAACAGTGTAATAACATTGTAATAACAGTGTAATAACATTGTAATAACAGTGTTATAACACTGTAATAACACTGTAATAACAGTGTAATAACATTGTAATAACACTGTAATAACAGTGTAATAACATTGTAATAACAGTGTAATAACATTGTAATAACAGTGTAATAACATTGTAATAACATTGTAATAACAGTGTAATAACATTGTAATAACACTGTAATAACAGTGTAATAACATTGTAATAACAGTGTAATAACATTGTAATAACAGTGTAATAACAGTGTAATAACATTGTAATAACAGTGTAATAACATTGTAATAACAGTGTTATAACACTGTAATAACAGTGTAATAACAGTGTAATAACATTGTAATAACAGTGTAATAACATTGTAATAACATTGTAGTAACATTGTAATAACAGTGTAATAACATTGTAATAACAGTGTAATAACACTGTAATAACATTGTAATAACAGTGTAATAACATTGTAATAACATTGTAATAACATTGTAATAACACTGTAATAACAGTGTAATAACATTGTAATAACATTGTAATAACAGTGTAATAACATTGTAATAACAGTGTAATAACATTGTAATAACAGTGTAATAACATTGTAATAACATTGTAATAACAGTGTAATAACATTGTAATAACACTGTAATAACAGTGTAATAACATTGTAATAACAGTGTAATAACATTGTAATAACAGTGTAATAACAGTGTAATAACATTGTAATAACAGTGTAATAACATTGTAATAACAGTGTTATAACAGTGTAATAACATTGTAATAACAGTGTAATAACATTGTAATAACATTGTAATAACATTGTAATAACACTGTAATAACATTGTAATAACAGTGTAATAACATTGTAATAACATTGTAATAACATTGTAATAACATTGTAATAACATTGTAATAACATTGTAATAACAGTGTAATAACATTGTAATAACACTGTAATAACAGTGTAATAACATTGTAATAACAGTGTAATAACATTGTAATAACAGTGTAATAACAGTGTAATAACATTGTAATAACAGTGTAATAACATTGTAATAACAGTGTTATAACACTGTAATAACAGTGTAATAACAGTGTAATAACATTGTAATAACAGTGTAATAACATTGTAATAACATTGTAGTAACATTGTAATAACAGTGTAATAACATTGTAATAACAGTGTAATAACACTGTAATAACATTGTAATAACAGTGTAATAACATTGTAATAACAGTGTAATAACATTGTAATAACATTGTAATAACATTGTAATAACACTGTAATAACAGTGTAATAACATTGTAATAACATTGTAATAACATTGTAATAACACTGTAATAACATTGTAATAACAGTGTAATAACATTGTAATAACAGTGTAATAACATTGTAATAACATTGTAATAACACTGTAATAACATTGTAATAACAGTGTAATAACATTGTAATAACATTGTAATAACATTGTAATAACACTGTAATAACAGTGTAATAACATTGTAATAACAGTGTAATAACATTGTAATAACATTGTAATAACACTGTAATAACAGTGTAATAACATTGTAATAACACTGTAATAACAGTGTAATAACATTGTAATAACAGTGTAATAACAGTGTTATAACAGTGTAATAACATTGTAATAACAGTGTAATAACATTGTAATAACAGTGTAATAACAGTGTTATAACAGTGTAATAACATTGTAATAACAGTGTAATAACAGTGTAATAACAGTGTAATAACATTGTAATAACAGTGTAATAACATTGTAATAACATTGTAATAACAGTGTAATAACATTGTAATAACATTGTAATAACAGTGTAATAACATTGTAATAACATTGTAATAACATTGTAATAACACTGTAATAACATTGTAATAACATTGTAATAACATTGTAATAACACTGTAATAACATTGTAATAACATTGTAATAACATTGTAATAACATTGTAATAACACTGTAATAACATTGTAATAACATTGTAATAACAGTGTAATAACATTGTAATAACACTGTAATAACAGTGTAATAACATTGTAATAACAGTGTAATAACATTGTAATAACATTGTAGTAACATTGTAATAACAGTGTAATAACATTGTAATAACAGTGTAATAACACTGTAATAACATTGTAATAACAGTGTAATAACATTGTAATAACATTGTAATAACATTGTAATAACACTGTAATAACAGTGTAATAACATTGTAATAACACTGTAATAACATTGTAATAACAGTGTAATAAGAGTGTAATAACAGTGTAATAACATTGTAATAACAGTGTAATAACATTGTAATAACATTGTAATAACAGTGTAATAACATTGTAATAACATTGTAATAACAGTGTAATAACATTGTAATAACATTGTAATAACAGTGTAATAACATTGTAATAACATTGTAATAACATTGTAATAACACTGTAATAACATTGTAATAACAGTGTAATAACATTGTAATAACATTGTAATAACATTGTAATAACACTGTAATAACAGTGTAATAACATTGTAATAACACTGTAATAACATTGTAATAACAGTGTTATAACAGTGTAATAACAGTGTAATAACATTGTAATAACAGTGTAATAACATTGTAATAACAGTGTAATAACATTGTAATAACAGTGTAATAACATTGTAATAACATTGTAATAACAGTGTAATAACATTGTAATAACGCTGTAATAACAGTGTAATAACATTGTAATAACAGTGTAATAACATTGTAATAACAGTGTAATAACAGTGTAATAACAGTGTAATAACATTGTAATAACAGTGTAATAACATTGTAATAACAGTGTAATAACATTGTAATAACAGTGTAATAACATTGTAATAACATTGTAATAACAGTGTAAAAACATTGTAATAACGCTGTAATAACAGTGTAATAACATTGTAATAACATTGTAATAACATTGTAATAACACTGTAATAACAGTGTAATAACATTGTAATAACAGTGTAATAACATTGTAATAACAGTGTTATAACAGTGTAATAACAGTGTAATAACATTGTAATAACAGAGTAATAACATTGTAATAACAGTGTTATAACAGTGTAATAACATTGTAATAACAGTGTAATAACATTGTAATAACAGTGTAATAACAGTGTAATAACATTGTAATAACAGTGTAATAACATTGTAATAACAGTGTTATAACACTGTAATAACAGTGTAATAACAGTGTAATAACATTGTAATAACAGTGTAATAACATTGTAATAACATTGTAATAACATTGTAATAACATTGTAATAACATTGTAATAACAGTGTAATAACATTGTAATAACATTGTAATAACAGTGTAATAACATTGTAATAACAGTGTTATAACAGTGTAATAACATTGTAATAACAGTGTAATAACAGTGTTATAACAGTGTAATAACAGTGTAATAACAGTGTAATAACATTGTAATAACAGTGTAATAACAGTGTAATAACATTGTAATAACAGTGTTATAACAGTGTAATAACAGTGTAATAACATTGTAATAACAGTGTTATAACAGTGTAATAACATTGTAATAACAGTGTAATAACATTGTAATAACAGTGTAATAACATTGTAATAACAGTGTAATAACAGTGTAATAACATTGTAATAACAGTGTAATAACATTGTAATAACACTGTAATAACAGTGTAATAACATTGTAATAACAGTGTAATAACATTGTAATAATTGTAATAACAGTGTAATAACATTGTAATAACAGTGTTATAACAGTGTAATAACATTGTAATAACAGAGTAATAACATTGTAATAACAGTGTTATAACAGTGTAATAACAGTGTAATAACATTGTAATAACAGTGTAATAACATTGTAATAACAGTGTAATAACAGTGTAATAACATTGTAATAACAGTGTAATAACATTGTAAGAACATTGTAATAACATTGTAATAACAGTGTTATAACAGTGTAATAACAGTGTAATAACATTGTAATAACATTGAAATAACACTGTAATAACAGTGTAATACCATTGTAATAACAGTGTTATAACATTGTAATAACAGTGTAATAACATTGTAATAACAGTGTAATAACAGTGTTATAACATTGTAATAACAGTGTTATAACAGTGTAATAACGGTGTAATAACAGTGTAATAACAGTGTTATAACAGTGTAATAACATTGTAATAACAGTGTAATAACAGTGTAATAACAGTGTTATAACAGTGTAATAACATTGTAATAACAGTGTAATAACAGTGTAATAACAGTGTAATAACATTGTAATAACAGTGTAATAACATTGTAATAACATTGTAATAACAGTGTAATAACATTGTAATAACATTGTAATAACAGTGTAATAACATTGTAATAACATTGTAATAACATTGTAATAACACTGTAATAACATTGTAATAACATTGTAATAACATTGTAATAACACTGTAATAACATTGTAATAACAGTGTAATAACATTGTAATAACATTGTAATAACATTGTAATAACACTGTAATAACAGTGTAATAACATTGTAATAACACTGTAATAACAGTGTAATAACATTGTAATAACAGTGTAATAACATTGTAATAACAGTGTAATAACATTGTAATAACATTGTAATAACAGTGTAATAACATTGTAATAACACTGTAATAACAGTGTAATAACATTGTAATAACAGTGTAATAACATTGTAATAACAGTGTAATAACAGTGTAATAACATTGTAATAACAGTGTAATAACATTGTAATAACAGTGTTATAACACTGTAATAACAGTGTAATAACAGTGTAATAACATTGTAATAACAGTGTAATAACATTGTAATAACATTGTAGTAACATTGTAATAACAGTGTAATAACATTGTAATAACAGTGTAATAACACTGTAATAACATTGTAATAACAGTGTAATAACATTGTAATAACAGTGTAATAACATTGTAATAACATTGTAATAACATTGTAATAACACTGTAATAACATTGTAATAACATTGTAATAACATTGTAATAACACTGTAATAACATTGTAATAACAGTGTAATAACATTGTAATAACATTGTAATAACATTGTAATAACACTGTAATAACAGTGTAATAACATTGTAATAACACTGTAATAACAGTGTAATAACATTGTAATAACAGTGTAATAACATTGTAATAACAGTGTAATAACATTGTAATAACATTGTAATAACAGTGTAATAACAGTGTAATAACATTGTAATAACAGTGTAATAACATTGTAATAACAGTGTTATAACACTGTAATAACAGTGTAATAACAGTGTAATAACATTGTAATAACAGTGTAATAACATTGTAATAACATTGTAGTAACATTGTAATAACAGTGTAATAACATTGTAATAACAGTGTAATAACACTGTAATAACATTGTAATAACAGTGTAATAACATTGTAATAACATTGTAATAACATTGTAATAACACTGTAATAACAGTGTAATAACATTGTAATAACACTGTAATAACATTGTAATAACAGTGTAATAAGAGTGTAATAACAGTGTAATAACATTGTAATAACAGTGTAATAACATTGTAATAACATTGTAATAACAGTGTAATAACATTGTAATAACATTGTAATAACAGTGTAATAACATTGTAATAACATTGTAATAACAGTGTAATAACACTGTAATAACATTGTAATAACAGTGTAATAACATTGTAATAACATTGTAATAACATTGTAATAACACTGTAATAACAGTGTAATAACATTGTAATAACACTGTAATAACATTGTAATAACAGTGTTATAACAGTGTAATAACAGTGTAATAACATTGTAATAACAGTGTAATAACATTGTAATAACAGTGTAATAACATTGTAATAACAGTGTAATAACATTGTAATAACATTGTAATAACAGTGTAATAACATTGTAATAACGCTGTAATAACAGTGTAATAACATTGTAATAACAGTGTAATAACATTGTAATAACAGTGTAATAACAGTGTAATAACAGTGTAATAACATTGTAATAACAGTGTAATAACATTGTAATAACAGTGTAATAACATTGTAATAACAGTGTAATAACATTGTAATAACATTGTAATAACAGTGTAATAACATTGTAATAACGCTGTAATAACAGTGTAATAACATTGTAATAACATTGTAATAACATTGTAATAACACTGTAATAACAGTGTAATAACATTGTAATAACAGTGTAATAACATTGTAATAACAGTGTTATAACAGTGTAATAACAGTGTAATAACATTGTAATAACAGAGTAATAACATTGTAATAACAGTGTTATAACAGTGTAATAACATTGTAATAACAGTGTAATAACATTGTAATAACAGTGTAATAACAGTGTAATAACATTGTAATAACAGTGTAATAACATTGTAATAACAGTGTTATAACACTGTAATAACAGTGTAATAACAGTGTAATAACATTGTAATAACAGTGTAATAACATTGTAATAACATTGTAATAACATTGTAATAACAGTGTAATAACATTGTAATAACAGTGTAATAACATTGTAATAACATTGTAATAACAGTGTAATAACATTGTAATAACATTGTAATAACAGTGTAATAACATTGTAATAACAGTGTTATAACAGTGTAATAACATTGTAATAACAGTGTAATAACAGTGTTATAACAGTGTAATAACAGTGTAATAACAGTGTAATAACATTGTAATAACAGTGTAATAACAGTGTTATAACAGTGTAATAACAGTGTAATAACATTGTAATAACAGTGTTATAACAGTGTAATAACATTGTAATAACAGTGTAATAACATTGTAATAACAGTGTAATAACATTGTAATAACAGTGTAA
This sequence comes from Channallabes apus, assembly GCA_030522415.1. Lineage (NCBI taxonomy): Eukaryota > Metazoa > Chordata > Actinopteri > Siluriformes > Clariidae > Channallabes > Channallabes apus. The sequence continues at coordinate 111,255 of JAMASW010000041.1, read as the reverse complement.
TAACAGTGTAATAACATTGTAATAACAGTGTAATAACATTGTAATAACACTGTAATAACAGTGTAATAACATTGTAATAACAGTGTAATAACATTGTAATAATTGTAATAACAGTGTAATAACATTGTAATAACAGTGTTATAACAGTGTAATAACATTGTAATAACAGAGTAATAACATTGTAATAACAGTGTTATAACAGTGTAATAACAGTGTAATAACATTGTAATAACAGTGTAATAACATTGTAATAACAGTGTAATAACAGTGTAATAACATTGTAATAACAGTGTAATAACATTGTAAGAACATTGTAATAACATTGTAATAACAGTGTTATAACAGTGTAATAACAGTGTAATAACATTGTAATAACATTGAAATAACACTGTAATAACAGTGTAATACCATTGTAATAACAGTGTAATAACATTGTAATAACACTGTAATAACAGTGTAATAACATTGTAATAACAGTGTAATAACATTGTAATAACACTGTTATTACAATGTTATTACACTGTTATTACACTGTTATAACACTGTTATTACAATGTTATAACACTGTTATTACAATGTTATTACACTGTTATTACAGTGTTATTTCAATGTTATTACAATGTTATTACACTGTTATTACACTGTTATAACACTGTTATTACAATGTTATTACAATGTTATTACACTGTTATTACAATGTTATTACACTGTTATTACACTGTTATTACACTGTTATTACACTGTTATAACACTGTTATTACAATGTTATTACAATGTTATTACAATGTTATTACACTGTTATTACAATGTTATTACAATGTTATTACACTGTTATTACAATGTTATTACACTGTTATTACACTGTTATTACACTGTTATTACAATGTTATTACACTGTTATAACACTGTTATTACACTGTTATTACAATGTTATTACACTGTTATTACAATGTTATTACACTGTTATAACACTGTTATTACACTGTTATTACAATGTTATTACACTGTTATTACAGTGTTATTACAATGTTATTACACTGTTATTACAGTGTTATTACAATGTTATTACAATGTTATTACAATGTTATTACACTGTTATTACAATGTTATTACAGTGTTATTACAATGTTATTACAATGTTATTACACTGTTATTACAATGTTATTACACTGTTATTACAATGTTATTACAGTGTTATTACAATGTTATTACAATGTTATTACAATGTTATTACACTGTTATTACAGTGTTATTACAATGTTATTACAATGTTATTACAATGTTATTACACTGTTATTACAATGTTATTACACTGTTATTACAATGTTATTACAGTGTTATTACACTGTTATTACAATGTTATTACACTGTTATTACAATGTTACTACAATGTTATTACAATGTTATTACACTGTTATTACAATGTTATTACACTGTTATTACACTGTTATTACAGTGTTATAACACTGTTATTACAATGTTATTACACTGTTATTACAATGTTATTACACTGTTATTACACTGTTATTACAATGTTATTACACTGTTATTACAATGTTATTACACTGTTATTACAGTGTTATTACAATGTTATTACACTGTTATTACAATGTTATTACAATGTTATTACACTGTTATTACAATGTTATTACACTGTTATTACAATGTTATTACACTGTTATTACAGTGTTATTACAATGTTATTACACTGTTATTACAGTGTTATTACAATGTTATTACAATGTTATTACAATGTTATTACACTGTTATTACAATGTTATTACAGTGTTATTACAATGTTATTACAATGTTATTACAATGTTATTACACTGTTATTACAATGTTATTACACTGTTATAACACTGTTATTACAATGTTATTACACTGTTATTACACTGTTATAACACTGTTATTACAATGTTATTACACTGTTATTACACTGTTATTACAATGTTATTACACTGTTATTACACTGTTATTACACTGTTATAACACTGTTATTACACTGTTATTACAATGTTATTACACTGTTATAACACTGTTATTACAATGTTATTACACTGTTATTACAATGTTATTACAATGTTATAACACTGTTATTACACTGTTATTACAATGTTATTACACTGTTATTACAGTGTTATTACAATGTTATTACACTGTTATTACAGTGTTATTACAATGTTATTACAATGTTATTACAATGTTATTACACTGTTATTACAATGTTATTACACTGTTATTACAGTGTTATTACAATGTTATTACAATGTTATTACAATGTTATTACACTGTTATTACAATGTTATTACAGTGTTATTACAATGTTATTACAATGTTATTACAATGTTATTACAGTGTTATTACAATGTTATTACAATGTTATTACAATGTTATTACACTGTTATTACAATGTTATTACACTGTTATTACAATGTTATTACAGTGTTATTACACTGTTATTACAATGTTATTACACTGTTATTACAATGTTACTACAATGTTATTACAATGTTATTACACTGTTATTACAATGTTATTACACTGTTATTACACTGTTATTACAGTGTTATAACACTGTTATTACAATGTTATTACACTGTTATTACAATGTTATTACACTGTTATTACACTGTTATTACAATGTTATTACACTGTTATTACAATGTTATTACACTGTTATTACAGTGTTATTACAATGTTATTACACTGTTATTACAATGTTATTACAATGTTATTACACTGTTATTACAATGTTATTACACTGTTATTACAATGTTATTACACTGTTATTACAGTGTTATTACAATGTTATTACACTGTTATTACAGTGTTATTACAATGTTATTACAATGTTATTACAATGTTATTACACTGTTATTACAATGTTATTACAGTGTTATTACAATGTTATTACAATGTTATTACAATGTTATTACAGTGTTATTACAATGTTATTACAATGTTATTACAATGTTATTACACTGTTATTACAATGTTATTACAATGTTATTACACTGTTATTACAATGTTATTACAATGTTATTACACTGTTATTACAATGTTATTACACTGTTATTACACTGTTATTACAATGTTATTACAATGTTATTACACTGTTATTACAATGTTACTACAATGTTATTACAATGTTATTACACTGTTATTACAATGTTATTACACTGTTATTACACTGTTATTACAGTGTTATAACACTGTTATTACAATGTTATTACACTGTTATTACAATGTTATTACACTGTTATTACACTGTTATTACAATGTTATTACACTGTTATTACAATGTTATTACACTGTTATTACAGTGTTATTACAATGTTATTACACTGTTATTACAATGTTATTACAATGTTATTACACTGTTATTACAATGTTATTACACTGTTATTACAATGTTATTACACTGTTATTACAGTGTTATTACAATGTTATTACACTGTTATTACAGTGTTATTACAATGTTATTACAATGTTATTACAATGTTATTACACTGTTATTACAATGTTATTACAGTGTTATTACAATGTTATTACAATGTTATTACAATGTTATTACACTGTTATTACAATGTTATTACACTGTTATAACACTGTTATTACAATGTTATTACACTGTTATTACACTGTTATAACACTGTTATTACAATGTTATTACACTGTTATTACACTGTTATTACAATGTTATTACACTGTTATTACACTGTTATTACACTGTTATAACACTGTTATTACACTGTTATTACAATGTTATTACACTGTTATAACACTGTTATTACAATGTTATTACACTGTTATTACAATGTTATTACAATGTTATAACACTGTTATTACACTGTTATTACAATGTTATTACACTGTTATTACAGTGTTATTACAATGTTATTACACTGTTATTACAGTGTTATTACAATGTTATTACAATGTTATTACAATGTTATTACACTGTTATTACAATGTTATTACACTGTTATTACAGTGTTATTACAATGTTATTACAATGTTATTACAATGTTATTACACTGTTATTACAATGTTATTACAGTGTTATTACAATGTTATTACAATGTTATTACAATGTTATTACAGTGTTATTACAATGTTATTACAATGTTATTACAATGTTATTACACTGTTATTACAATGTTATTACACTGTTATTACAATGTTATTACAGTGTTATTACACTGTTATTACAATGTTATTACACTGTTATTACAATGTTACTACAATGTTATTACAATGTTATTACACTGTTATTACAATGTTATTACACTGTTATTACACTGTTATTACAGTGTTATAACACTGTTATTACAATGTTATTACACTGTTATTACAATGTTATTACACTGTTATTACACTGTTATTACAATGTTATTACACTGTTATTACAATGTTATTACACTGTTATTACAGTGTTATTACAATGTTATTACACTGTTATTACAATGTTATTACAATGTTATTACACTGTTATTACAATGTTATTACACTGTTATTACAATGTTATTACACTGTTATTACAGTGTTATTACAATGTTATTACACTGTTATTACAGTGTTATTACAATGTTATTACAATGTTATTACAATGTTATTACACTGTTATTACAATGTTATTACAGTGTTATTACAATGTTATTACAATGTTATTACAATTTTAATATTTCAACATATACAATTTCAATTTCAAATACAATTCAAATACAATTTCAACATTGTAATAACAGTGTAATAACACTGTAATTGTAACAGTATAACAGTGTTATTACAATGTTATTACACTGTTATTACAATGTTATTACACTGTTATTACAGTGTTATTACAATGTTATTACACTGTTATTACAATGGTATTACACTGTTATTACAGTGTTATTTCAATGTTATTACAATGTTATTACACTGTTATTACACTGTTATAACACTGTTATTACAATGTTATTACAATGTTCTTACAATGTTATTACACTGTTATTACAATGTTATTACACTGTTATTACACTGTTATTACAATGTTATTACACTGTTATTACAATGTTATTACACTGTTATTACACTGTTATAACACTGTTATTACAATGTTATTACTCTGTTATTACAATGTTATTACACTGTTATAACACTGTTATTACAATGTTATTACACTGTTATTACAATTATTACAATGTTATTACACTGTTATTACAATGTTATTACACTGTTATTACAGTGTTATTACAATGTTATTACACTGTTATTACAATGTTATTACACTGTTATTACACTGTTATTACAATGTTATTACACTGTTATTACAATGTTATTACACTGTTATAACACTGTTATTACAATGTTATTACACTGTTATTACACTGTTATAACACTGTTATTACAATGTTATTACACTGTTATTACACTGTTATTACAATGTTATTACACTGTTATTACACTGTTATTACACTGTTATAACACTGTTATTACACTGTTATTACAATGTTATTACACTGTTATAACACTGTTATTACAATGTTATTACACTGTTATTACAATGTTATTACAATGTTATTACACTGTTATTACAATGTTATTACAATGTTATTACACTGTTATTACAATGTTATTACACTGTTATTACAATGTTATTACAATGTTATTACAATGTTATTACACTGTTATTACAATGTTATTACACTGTTATTACACTGTTATTACAGTGTTATAACACTGTTATTACAATGTTATTACACTGTTATTACAATGTTATTACACTGTTATTACACTGTTATTACAATGTTATTACACTGTTATTACAATGTTATTACACTGTTATAACACTGTTATTACAATGTTATTACTCTGTTATTACAATGTTATTACACTGTTATTACACTGTTATAACACTGTTATTACAATGTTATTACACTGTTATTACAATGTTATTACACTGTTATTACAGTGTTATTACAATGTTATTACAATGTTATTACAATGTTATTACACTGTTATTACAGCGTTATTACAATGTTATTACACTGTTATTACAATGTTATTACAATGTTATTACACTGTTATTACAATGTTATTACACTGTTATTACAATGTTATTACACTGTTATTACAATGTTATTACACTGTTATTACACTGTTATTACACTGTTATTACAATGTTATTACACTGTTATTACAATGTTATTACACTGTTATTACAGCGTTATTACAATGTTATTACACTGTTATTACAATGTTATTACAATGTTATTACACTGTTATTACAATGTTATTACACTGTTATTACAATGTTATTACACTGTTATTACAATGTTATTACACTGTTATTACACTGTTATAACACTGTTATTACAATGTTATTACAGTGTTATTACAATGTTATTACACTGTTATTACAGTGTTATTACAATGTTATTACAATGTTATTACAATGTTATTACACTGTTATTACAATGTTATTACAGTGTTATTACAATGTTATTACAATGTTATTACAATGTTATTACACTGTTATTACAATGTTATTACAATGTTATTACACTGTTATTACAATGTTATTACAATGTTATTACACTGTTATTACAATGTTATTACACTGTTATTACACTGTTATTACAATGTTATTACACTGTTATTACAATGTTATTACACTGTTATTACAGTGTTATTACAATGTTATTACACTGTTATTACAATGTTATTACAATGTTATTACACTGTTATTACAATGTTATTACACTGTTATTACAATGTTATTACACTGTTATTACAGTGTTATTACAATGTTATTACACTGTTATTACAGTGTTATTACAATGTTATTACAATGTTATTACAATGTTATTACACTGTTATTACAATGTTATTACAGTGTTATTACAATGTTATTACAATGTTATTACAATGTTATTACAGTGTTATTACAATGTTATTACAATGTTATTACAATGTTATTACACTGTTATTACAATGTTATTACAATGTTATTACACTGTTATTACAATGTTATTACAATGTTATTACACTGTTATTACACTGTTATAACACTGTTATTACACTGTTATTACAATGTTATTACACTGTTATTACAATGTTATTACACTGTTATAACACTGTTATTACACTGTTATTACACCGTTATTACACTGTTATAACACTGTTATTACAATGTTATAACACTGTTATTACACTGTTATTACAATGTTATTACACTGTTATTACAATGTTATAACACTGTTATTACAATGTTATATAACAGTGTAATAACATTGTAATAACAGTGTTATAACATTGTAATAACACTGTAATAACAGTGTAATAACATTGTAATAACACTGTAATAACATTGTAATAACAGTGTAATAGTGTTATAACAGTGTAATAACAGTGTAATAACATTGTAATAACAGTGTAATAACATTGTAATAACAGTGTTGTAACACTGTAATAACAGTGTAATAACAGTGTAATAACATTGTAATAACAGTGTAATAACATTGTAATAACATTGTAATAACAGTGTGATAACATTGTAATAACATTGTAATAACAGTGTAGTAACATTGTAATAACATTGTAATAACACTGTAATAACATTGTAATAACACTGTAATAACATTGTAATAACAGTGTAATAACAGTGTAATAACAGTGTAATAACATTGTAATAACACTGTAATAACATTGTAATAACAGTGTAATAACATTGTAATAACACTGTAATAACATTGTAATAACAGTGTAATAACAGTGTAATAACAGTGTAATAACATTGTAATAACATTGTAATAACAGTGTAATAACATTGTAATAACATTGTAATAACAGTGTAATAACATTGTAATAACATTGTAATAACATTGTAATAACAGTGTAATAACATTGTAATAACATTGTAATAACATTGTAATAACACTGTAATAACATTGTAATAACAGTGTAATAACATTGTAATAACATTGTAATAACATTGTAATAACACTGTAATAACAGTGTAATAACATTGTAATAACACTGTAATAACATTGTAATAACAGTGTAATAACAGTGTAATAACATTGTAATAACATTGTAATAAGAGTGTAATAACATTGTAATAACATTGTAATAACATTGTAATAACATTGTAATAACATTGTAATAGCAGTGTGATAACATTGTAATAACAGTGTAATAACATTGTAATAACAGTGTGATAACATTGTAATAACATTGTAATAACATTGTAATAACACTGTAATAACAGTGTAATAACATTGTAATAACAGTGTAATAACATTGTAATAACAGTGTAATAACATTGTAATAACAGTGTTATAACAGTGTAATAACAGTGTAATAACATTGTAATAACAGTGTAATAACATTGTAATAACAGTGTAATAACAGTGTAATAACATTGTAATAACAGTGTAATAACATTGTAATAACATTGTAATAACATTGTAATAACAGTGTTATAACAGTGTAATAACAGTGTAATAACAGTGTAATAACATTGTAATAACAGTGTAATAACATTGTAATAACATTGTAATAACAGTGTTATAACAGTGTAATAACAGTGTAATAACATTGTAATAACATTGAAATAACACTGTAATAACAGTGTAATAACATTGTAATAACAGTGTTATAACATTGTAATAACAGTGTTATAACAGTGTAATAACAGTGTAATAACATTGTAATAACAGTGTTATTACAATGTTATTACACTGTTATTACAATGTTATTACACTGTTATTACAGTGTTATTACAATGTTATTACACTGTTATTACAATGGTATTACACTGTTATTACAGTGTTATTTCAATGTTATTACAATGTTATTACACTGTTATTACACTGTTATAACACTGTTATTACAATGTTATTACAATGTTCTTACAATGTTATTACACTGTTATTACAATGTTATTACACTGTTATTACACTGTTATTACAATGTTATTACACTGTTATTACAATGTTATTACACTGTTATTACACTGTTATAACACTGTTATTACAATGTTATTACTCTGTTATTACAATGTTATTACACTGTTATAACACTGTTATTACAATGTTATTACACTGTTATTACAATTATTACAATGTTATTACACTGTTATTACAATGTTATTACACTGTTATTACAGTGTTATTACAATGTTATTACACTGTTATTACAATGTTATTACACTGTTATTACACTGTTATTACAATGTTATTACACTGTTATTACAATGTTATTACACTGTTATAACACTGTTATTACAATGTTATTACACTGTTATTACACTGTTATAACACTGTTATTACAATGTTATTACACTGTTATTACACTGTTATTACAATGTTATTACACTGTTATTACACTGTTATTACACTGTTATAACACTGTTATTACACTGTTATTACAATGTTATTACACTGTTATAACACTGTTATTACAATGTTATTACACTGTTATTACAATGTTATTACAATGTTATTACACTGTTATTACAATGTTATTACAATGTTATTACACTGTTATTACAATGTTATTACACTGTTATTACAATGTTATTACAATGTTATTACAATGTTATTACACTGTTATTACAATGTTATTACACTGTTATTACACTGTTATTACAGTGTTATAACACTGTTATTACAATGTTATTACACTGTTATTACAATGTTATTACACTGTTATTACACTGTTATTACAATGTTATTACACTGTTATTACAATGTTATTACACTGTTATAACACTGTTATTACAATGTTATTACTCTGTTATTACAATGTTATTACACTGTTATTACACTGTTATAACACTGTTATTACAATGTTATTACACTGTTATTACAATGTTATTACACTGTTATTACAGTGTTATTACAATGTTATTACAATGTTATTACAATGTTATTACACTGTTATTACAGCGTTATTACAATGTTATTACACTGTTATTACAATGTTATTACAATGTTATTACACTGTTATTACAATGTTATTACACTGTTATTACAATGTTATTACACTGTTATTACAATGTTATTACACTGTTATTACACTGTTATTACACTGTTATTACAATGTTATTACACTGTTATTACAATGTTATTACACTGTTATTACAGCGTTATTACAATGTTATTACACTGTTATTACAATGTTATTACAATGTTATTACACTGTTATTACAATGTTATTACACTGTTATTACAATGTTATTACACTGTTATTACACTGTTATAACACTGTTATTACAATGTTATTACAGTGTTATTACAATGTTATTACACTGTTATTACAGTGTTATTACAATGTTATTACAATGTTATTACAATGTTATTACACTGTTATTACAATGTTATTACAGTGTTATTACAATGTTATTACAATGTTATTACAATGTTATTACACTGTTATTACAATGTTATTACAATGTTATTACACTGTTATTACAATGTTATTACAATGTTATTACACTGTTATTACAATGTTATTACAATGTTATTACACTGTTATTACAATGTTATTACACTGTTATTACACTCTTATTACACTGTTATTACAATGTTATTACAGTGTTATTACAATGTTATTACACTGTTATTACAGTGTTATTACAATGTTATTACAATGTTATTACAATGTTATTACACTGTTATTACAATGTTATTACAGTGTTATTACACTGTTATTACAATGTTATTACACTGTTATTACAATGTTACTACAATGTTATTACAATGTTATTACACTGTTATTACAATGTTATTACACTGTTATTACACTGTTATTACAGTGTTATAACACTGTTATTACAATGTTATTACACTGTTATTACAATGTTATTACACTGTTATTACACTGTTATTACAATGTTATTACACTGTTATTACAATGTTATTACACTGTTATTACAGTGTTATTACAATGTTATTACACTGTTATTACAATGTTATTACAATGTTATTACACTGTTATTACAATGTTATTACACTGTTATTACAATGTTATTACACTGTTATTACAGTGTTATTACAATGTTATTACACTGTTATTACAGTGTTATTACAATGTTATTACAATGTTATTACAATGTTATTACACTGTTATTACAATGTTATTACAGTGTTATTACAATGTTATTACAATGTTATTACAATGTTATTACAGTGTTATTACAATGTTATTACAATGTTATTACAATGTTATTACACTGTTATTACAATGTTATTACAATGTTATTACACTGTTATTACAATGTTATTACAATGTTATTACACTGTTATTACAATGTTATTACACTGTTATTACACTGTTATTACACTGTTATTACAATGTTATTACACTGTTATAACACTGTTATTACACTGTTATTACAATGTTATTACACTGTTATTACAATGTTATTACACTGTTATAACACTGTTATTACACTGTTATTACACCGTTATTACACTGTTATAACACTGTTATTACAATGTTATAACACTGTTATTACACTGTTATTACAATGTTATTACACTGTTATTACAATGTTATAACACTGTTATTACAATGTTATATAACAGTGTAATAACATTGTAATAACAGTGTTATAACATTGTAATAACACTGTAATAACAGTGTAATAACATTGTAATAACACTGTAATAACATTGTAATAACAGTGTAATAGTGTTATAACAGTGTAATAACAGTGTAATAACATTGTAATAACAGTGTAATAACATTGTAATAACAGTGTTATAACAGTGTAATAACATTGTAATAACAGTGTAATAACAGTGTGATAACATTGTAATAACATTGTAATAACAGTGTAGTAACATTGTAATAACATTGTAATAACACTGTAATAACATTGTAATAACATTGTAATAACATTGTAATAACAGTGTAATAACATTGTAATAACATTGTAATAACATTGTAATAACACTGTAATAACATTGTAATAACAGTGTAATAACATTGTAATAACATTGTAATAACATTGTAATAACACTGTAATAACAGTGTAATAACATTGTAATAACACTGTAATAACATTGTAATAACAGTGTAATAACAGTGTAATAACATTGTAATAACATTGTAATAAGAGTGTAATAACATTGTAATAACATTGTAATAACATTGTAATAACATTGTAATAACATTGTAATAGCAGTGTGATAACATTGTAATAACAGTGTAATAACATTGTAATAACAGTGTGATAACATTGTAATAACATTGTAATAACATTGTAATAACACTGTAATAACAGTGTAATAACATTGTAATAACAGTGTAATAACATTGTAATAACAGTGTAATAACATTGTAATAACAGTGTTATAACAGTGTAATAACAGTGTAATAACATTGTAATAACAGTGTAATAACATTGTAATAACAGTGTTATAACAGTGTAATAACAGTGTAATAACATTGTAATAACAGTGTAATAACATTGTAATAACAGTGTAATAACATTGTAATAACAGTGTAATAACATTGTAATAACACTGTAATAACATTGTAATAACAGTGTAATAACATTGTAATAACATTGTAATAACATTGTAATAACACTGTAATAACATTGTAATAACAGTGTAATAACATTGTAATAACATTGTAATAACATTGTAATAACACTGTAATAACAGTGTAATAACATTGTAATAACACTGTAATAACATTGTAATAACAGTGTAATAACAGTGTAATAACATTGTAATAACATTGTAATAACAGTGTAATAACATTGTAATAACATTGTAATAACACTGTAATAACATTGTAATAACAGTGTAATAACAGTGTAATAACATTGTAATAACAGTGTAATAACATTGTAATAACATTGTAATAACAGTGTAATAACATTGTAATAACAGTGTAATAACATTGTAATAACATTGTAATAACATTGTAATAACAGTGTAATAACATTGTAATAACATTGTAATAACATTGTAATAACATTGTAATAACACTGTAATAACAGTGTAATAACATTGTAATAACACTGTAATAACATTGTAATAACAGTGTTATAACAGTGTAATAACAGTGTAATAACATTGTAATAACAGAGTAATAACATTGTAATAACAGTGTTATAACAGTGTAATAACATTGTAATAACAGTGTAATAACATTGTAATAACATTGTAATAACAGTGTAATAACATTGTAATAACATTGTAATAACAGTGTTATAACACTGTAATAACAGTGTAATAACAGTGTAATAACATTGTAATAACAGTGTAATAACATTGTAATAACAGTGTAATAACATTGTAATAACAGTGTTATAACACTGTAATAACAGTGTAATAACAGTGTAATAACATTGTAATAACAGTGTAATAACATTGTAATAACATTGTAATAACAGTGTGATAACATTGTAATAACATTGTAATAACATTGTAATAACACTGTAATAACAGTGTAATAACATTGTAATAACAGTGTAATAACATTGTAATAACAGTGTTATAACAGTGTAATAACAGTGTAATAACATTGTAATAACAGAGTAATAACATTGTAATAACAGTGTTATAACAGTGTAATAACAGTGTAATAACATTGTAATAACAGTGTTATAACATTGTAATAACACTGTAATAACAGTGTAATAACATTGTAATAACACTGTAATAACATTGTAATAACAGTGTAATAGTGTTATAACAGTGTAATAACAGTGTAATAACATTGTAATAACAGTGTAATAACATTGTAATAACATTGTTATAACACTGTAATAACAGTGTAATAACAGTGTAATAACATTGTAATAACAGTGTAATAACATTGTAATAACATTGTAATAACAGTGTGATAACATTGTAATAACATTGTAATAACAGTGTAGTAACATTGTAATAACATTGTAATAACACTGTAATAACATTGTAATAACACTGTAATAACATTGTAATAACAGTGTAATAACAGTGTAATAATAGTGTAATAACATTGTAATAACACTGTAATAACATTGTAATAACAGTGTAATAACATTGTAATAACACTGTAATAACATTGTAATAACATTGTAATAACAGTGTAATAACATTGTAATAACAGTGTAATAACATTGTAATAACATTGTAATAACAGTGTAATAACATTGTAATAACATTGTAATAACAGTGTAATAACATTGTAATAACATTGTAATAACATTGTAATAACAGTGTAATAACATTGTAATAACATTGTAATAAGAGTGTAATAACATTGTAATAACATTGTAATAACATTGTAATAACATTGTAATAACATTGTAATAACATTGTAATAGCAGTGTGATAACATTGTAATAACAGTGTAATAACATTGTAATAACAGTGTGATAACATTGTAATAACATTGTAATAACATTGTAATAACACTGTAATAACAGTGTAATAACACTGTAATAACAGTGTAATAACATTGTAATAACAGTGTAATAACATTGTAATAACAGTGTTATAACAGTGTAATAACAGTGTAATAACATTGTAATAACAGTGTAATAACATTGTAATAACAGTGTAATAACAGTGTAATAACATTGTAATAACAGTGTAATAACATTGTAATAACATTGTAATAACATTGTAATAACAGTGTTATAACAGTGTAATAACAGTGTAATAACAGTGTAATAACAGTGTAATAACATTGTAATAACAGTGTAATAACATTGTAATAACATTGTAATAACAGTGTTATAACAGTGTAATAACAGTGTAATAACATTGTAATAACATTGAAATAACACTGTAATAACAGTGTAATAACATTGTAATAACAGTGTTATAACATTGTAATAACAGTGTTATAACAGTGTAATAACAGTGTAATAACATTGTAATAACAGTGTTATTACAATGTTATTACACTGTTATTACACTGTTATTACAATGTTATTACACTGTTATTACACTGTTATAACACTATTACACTGTTATTACAATGTTATTACAGTGTTATTACAATGTTATTACACTGTTATTACAGTGTTATTACAATGTTATAACACTGTTATTACAATGTTATTACACTGTTATATAACATTGTAATAACAGTGTTATAACATTGTAATAACAGTGTAATAACATTGTAATAACAGTGTAATAACATTGTAATAACAGTGTAATAACATTGTAATAACAGTGTTATAACACTGTAATAACAGTGTAATAACAGTGTAATAACATTGTAATAACAGTGTAATAACATTGTAATAACATTGTAATAACAGTGTGATAACATTGTAATAACATTGTAATAACATTGTAATAACACTGTAATAACAGTGTAATAACATTCTAATAACAGTGTAATAACATTGTAATAACAGTGTTATAACAGTGTAATAACAGTGTAATAACATTGTAATAACAGAGTAATAACATTGTAATAACAGTGTTATAACAGTGTAATAACAGTGTAATAACATTGTAATAACAGTGTTATAACATTGTAATAACACTGTAATAACAGTGTAATAACATTGTAATAACACTGTAATAACATTGTAATAACAGTGTAATAGTGTTATAACAGTGTAATAACAGTGTAATAACATTGTAATAACAGTGTAATAACATTGTAATAACAGTGTTATAACACTGTAATAACAGTGTAATAACATTGTAATAACATTGTAATAACAGTGTAGTAACATTGTAATAACATTGTAATAACACTGTAATAACATTGTAATAACACTGTAATAACATTGTAATAACAGTGTAATAACATTGTAATAATAGTGTAATAACATTGTAATAACACTGTAATAACATTGTAATAACAGTGTAATAACATTGTAATAACACTGTAATAACATTGTAATAACAGTGTAATAACAGTGTAATAACATTGTAATAACAGTGTAATAACATTGTAATAACATTGTAATAACAGTGTAATAACATTGTAATAACATTGTAATAACAGTGTAATAACATTGTAATAACATTGTAATAACAGTGTAATAACAGTGTAATAACATTGTAATAACATTGTAATAAGAGTGTAATAACATTGTAATAACATTGTAATAACATTGTAATAACATTGTAATAACATTGTAATAGCAGTGTGATAACATTGTAATAACAGTGTAATAACATTGTAATAACAGTGTGATAACATTGTAATAACATTGTAATAACATTGTAATAACACTGTAATAACAGTGTAATAACATTGTAATAACAGTGTAATAACATTGTAATAACAGTGTAATAACATTGTAATAACAGTGTTATAACAGTGTAATAACAGTGTAATAACATTGTAATAACAGTGTAATAACATTGTAATAACAGTGTAATAACAGTGTAATAACATTGTAATAACAGTGTAATAACATTGTAATAACATTGTAATAACATTGTAATAACAGTGTTATAACAGTGTAATAACAGTGTAATAACAGTGTAATAACATTGTAATAACAGTGTAATAACATTGTAATAACATTGTAATAACAGTGTTATAACAGTGTAATAACAGTGTAATAACATTGTAATAACATTGAAATAACACTGTAATAACAGTGTAATAACATTGTAATAACAGTGTTATAACATTGTAATAACAGTGTTATAACAGTGTAATAACAGTGTAATAACATTGTAATAACAGTGTTATTACAATGTTATTACACTGTTATTACAATGTTATTACACTGTTATTACAGTGTTATTACAATGTTATTACACTGTTATTACAATGGTATTACACTGTTATTACACTGTTATAACACTGTTATTACAATGTTATTACTCTGTTATTACAATGTTATTACACTGTTATAACACTGTTATTACAATGTTATTACACTGTTATTACAATTATTACAATGTTATTACACTGTTATTACAATGTTATTACACTGTTATTACACTGTTATTACAGTGTTATAACACTGTTATTACAATGTTATTACACTGTTATTACAATGTTATTACACTGTTATTACACTGTTATTACAATGTTATTACACTGTTATTACAATGTTATTACACTGTTATAACACTGTTATTACAATGTTATTACTCTGTTATTACAATGTTATTACACTGTTATTACACTGTTATAACACTGTTATTACAATGTTATTACACTGTTATTACAATGTTATTACACTGTTATTACAGTGTTATTACAATGTTATTACAATGTTATTACAATGTTATTACACTGTTATTACAGCGTTATTACAATGTTATTACACTGTTATTACAATGTTATTACAATGTTATTACACTGTTATTACAATGTTATTACACTGTTATTACAATGTTATTACACTGTTATTACAATGTTATTACACTGTTATTACACTGTTATTACACTGTTATTACAATGTTATTACACTGTTATTACAATGTTATTACACTGTTATTACAGCGTTATTACAATGTTATTACACTGTTATTACAATGTTATTACAATGTTATTACACTGTTATTACAATGTTATTACACTGTTATTACAATGTTATTACACTGTTATTACAATGTTATTACACTGTTATTACACTGTTATAACACTGTTATTACAATGTTATTACAGTGTTATTACAATGTTATTACACTGTTATTACAGTGTTATTACAATGTTATTACAATGTTATTACAATGTTATTACACTGTTATTACAATGTTATTACAGTGTTATTACAATGTTATTACAATGTTATTACAATGTTATTACACTGTTATTACAATGTTATTACAATGTTATTACACTGTTATTACAATGTTATTACAATGTTATTACACTGTTATTACAATGTTATTACAATGTTATTACACTGTTATTACAATGTTATTACACTGTTATTACACTCTTATTACACTGTTATTACAATGTTATTACAGTGTTATTACAATGTTATTACACTGTTATTACAGTGTTATTACAATGTTATTACAATGTTATTACAATGTTATTACACTGTTATTACAATGTTATTACAGTGTTATTACACTGTTATTACAATGTTATTACACTGTTATTACAATGTTACTACAATGTTATTACAATGTTATTACACTGTTATTACAATGTTATTACACTGTTATTACACTGTTATTACAGTGTTATAACACTGTTATTACAATGTTATTACACTGTTATTACAATGTTATTACACTGTTATTACACTGTTATTACAATGTTATTACACTGTTATTACAATGTTATTACACTGTTATTACAGTGTTATTACAATGTTATTACACTGTTATTACAATGTTATTACAATGTTATTACACTGTTATTACAATGTTATTACACTGTTATTACACTGTTATTACAATGTTATTACAGTGTTATTACAATGTTATTACAATGTTATTACAATGTTATTACACTGTTATTACAATGTTATTACAATGTTATTACACTGTTATTACAATGTTATTACAATGTTATTACACTGTTATTACAATGTTATTACAATGTTATTACACTGTTATTACAATGTTATTACACTGTTATTACACTCTTATTACACTGTTATTACAATGTTATTACAGTGTTATTACAATGTTATTACACTGTTATTACAGTGTTATTACAATGTTATTACAATGTTATTACAATGTTATTACACTGTTATTACAATGTTATTACAGTGTTATTACACTGTTATTACAATGTTATTACACTGTTATTACAATGTTACTACAATGTTATTACAATGTTATTACACTGTTATTACAATGTTATTACACTGTTATTACACTGTTATTACAGTGTTATAACACTGTTATTACAATGTTATTACACTGTTATTACAATGTTATTACACTGTTATTACACTGTTATTACAATGTTATTACACTGTTATTACAATGTTATTACACTGTTATTACAGTGTTATTACAATGTTATTACACTGTTATTACAATGTTATTACAATGTTATTACACTGTTATTACAATGTTATTACACTGTTATTACAATGTTATTACACTGTTATTACAGTGTTATTACAATGTTATTACACTGTTATTACAGTGTTATTACAATGTTATTACAATGTTATTACACTGTTATTACAATGTTATTACAGTGTTATTACAATGTTATTACAATGTTATTACAATGTTATTACAGTGTTATTACAATGTTATTACAATGTTATTACAATGTTATTACACTGTTATTACAATGTTATTACAATGTTATTACACTGTTATTACAATGTTATTACAATGTTATTACACTGTTATTACAATGTTATTACACTGTTATTACACTGTTATTACACTGTTATTACAATGTTATTACACTGTTATAACACTGTTATTACACTGTTATTACAATGTTATTACACTGTTATTACAATGTTATTACACTGTTATAACACTGTTATTACACTGTTATTACACCGTTATTACACTGTTATAACACTGTTATTACAATGTTATAACACTGTTATTACACTGTTATTACAATGTTATTACACTGTTATTACAATGTTATAACACTGTTATTACAATGTTATATAACAGTGTAATAACATTGTAATAACAGTGTTATAACATTGTAATAACACTGTAATAACAGTGTAATAACATTGTAATAACACTGTAATAACATTGTAATAACAGTGTAATAGTGTTATAACAGTGTAATAACAGTGTAATAACATTGTAATAACAGTGTAATAACATTGTAATAACAGTGTTATAACACTGTAATAACAGTGTAATAACAGTGTAATAACATTGTAATAACAGTGTAATAACATTGTAATAACATTGTAATAACAGTGTGATAACATTGTAATAACATTGTAATAACAGTGTAGTAACATTGTAATAACATTGTAATAACACTGTAATAACATTGTAATAACACTGTAATAACATTGTAATAACAGTGTAATAACAGTGTAATAACAGTGTAATAACATTGTAATAACACTGTAATAACATTGTAATAACATTGTAATAACATTGTAATAACATTGTAATAACAGTGTAATAACATTGTAATAACATTGTAATAACAGTGTAATAACATTGTAATAACATTGTAATAACATTGTAATAACATTGTAATAACACTGTAATAACATTGTAATAACACTGTAATAACAGTGTAATAACAGTGTAATAACATTGTAATAACATTGTAATAACAGTGTAATAACAGTGTAATAACATTGTAATAACATTGTAATAACAGTGTAATAACATTGTAATAACATTGTAATAACACTGTAATAACAGTGTAATAACAGTGTAATAACATTGTAATAACACTGTAATAACATTGTAATAACAGTGTAATAACATTGTAATAACACTGTAATAACATTGTAATAACAGTGTAATAACAGTGTAATAACAGTGTAATAACATTGTAATAACAGTGTAATAACATTGTAATAACATTGTAATAACAGTGTAATAACATTGTAATAACATTGTAATAACAGTGTAATAACATTGTAATAACATTGTAATAACATTGTAATAACAGTGTAATAACATTGTAATAACATTGTAATAACATTGTAATAACACTGTAATAACATTGTAATAACAGTGTAATAACATTGTAATAACATTGTAATAACATTGTAATAACACTGTAATAACAGTGTAATAACATTGTAATAACACTGTAATAACATTGTAATAACAGTGTTATAACAGTGTAATAACAGTGTAATAACATTGTAATAACAGTGTAATAACATTGTAATAACAGTGTAATAACATTGTAATAACAGTGTAATAACATTGTAATAACATTGTAATAACAGTGTAATAACATTGTAATAACGCTGTAATAACACTGTAATAACACTGTAATAACATTGTAATAACAGTGTAATAACAGTGTAATAACATTGTAATAACATTGTAATAACATTGTAATAACATTGTAATAACACTGTAATAACATTGTAATAACAGTGTAATAACATTGTAATAACAGTGTAATAACAGTGTAATAACAGTGTAATAACATTGTAATAACACTGTAATAACATTGTAATAACAGTGTAATAACATTGTAATAACACTGTAATAACATTGTAATAACGCTGTAATAACACTGTAATAACACTGTAATAACATTGTAATAACAGTGTAATAACAGTGTAATAACATTGTAATAACATTGTAATAACATTGTAATAACATTGTAATAACACTGTAATAACATTGTAATAACAGTGTAATAACATTGTAATAACAGTGTAATAACAGTGTAATAACAGTGTAATAACATTGTAATAACACTGTAATAACATTGTAATAACAGTGTAATAACATTGTAATAACACTGTAATAACATTGTAATAACAGTGTAATAACAGTGTAATAACAGTGTAATAACATTGTAATAACAGTGTAATAACATTGTAATAACATTGTAATAACAGTGTAATAACATTGTAATAACATTGTAATAACAGTGTAATAACATTGTAATAACATTGTAATAACATTGTAATAACAGTGTAATAACATTGTAATAACATTGTAATAACATTGTAATAACACTGTAATAACATTGTAATAACAGTGTAATAACATTGTAATAACATTGTAATAACATTCTAATAACACTGTAATAACAGTGTAATAACATTGTAATAACACTGTAATAACATTGTAATAACAGTGTTATAACAGTGTAATAACAGTGTAATAACATTGTAATAACAGTGTAATAACATTGTAATAACAGTGTAATAACATTGTAATAACAGTGTAATAACATTGTAATAACATTGTAATAACAGTGTAATAACATTGTAATAACACTGTAATAACAGTGTAATAACATTGTAATAACAGTGTAATAACATTGTAATAACAGTGTAATAACAGTGTAATAACATTGTAATAACAGTGTAATAACATTGTAATAACAGTGTTATAACACTGTAATAACAGTGTAATAACAGTGTAATAACATTGTAATAACAGTGTAATAACATTGTAATAACATTGTAATAACAGTGTGATAACATTGTAATAACATTGTAATAACAGTGTAATAACATTGTAATAACATTGTAATAACATTGTAATAACACTGTAATAACATTGTAATAACAGTGTAATAACAGTGTAATAACAGTGTAATAACATTGTAATAACACTGTAATAACACTGTAATAACAGTGTAATAACATTGTAATAACACTGTAATAACATTGTAATAACAGTGTAATAACAGTGTAATAACATTGTAATAACATTGTAATAACATTGTAATAACATTGTAATAACAGTGTAATAACATTGTAATAACATTGTAATAACATTGTAATAACAGTGTAATAACATTGTAATAACATTGTAATAACATTGTAATAACACTGTAATAACATTGTAATAACAGTGTAATAACATTGTAATAACATTGTAATAACACTGTAATAACATTGTAATAACAGTGTAATAACATTGTAATAACATTGTAATAACATTGTAATAACACTGTAATAACATTGTAATAACAGTGTAATAACATTGTAATAACATTGTAATAACATTGTAATAACACTGTAATAACAGTGTAATAACATTGTAATAACACTGTAATAACATTGTAATAACAGTGTAATAACAGTGTAATAACATTGTAATAACATTGTAATAACAGTGTAATAACATTGTAATAACATTGTAATAACACTGTAATAACATTGTAATAACAGTGTAATAACAGTGTAATAACATTGTAATAACAGTGTAATAACATTGTAATAACATTGTAATAACAGTGTAATAACATTGTAATAACAGTGTAATAACATTGTAATAACATTGTAATAACATTGTAATAACATTGTAATAACAGTGTAATAACATTGTAATAACATTGTAATAACATTGTAATAACATTGTAATAACACTGTAATAACAGTGTAATAACATTGTAATAACACTGTAATAACATTGTAATAACAGTGTTATAACAGTGTAATAACAGTGTAATAACATTGTAATAACAGAGTAATAACATTGTAATAACAGTGTTATAACAGTGTAATA
Source organism: Channallabes apus (assembly GCA_030522415.1). Lineage (NCBI taxonomy): Eukaryota > Metazoa > Chordata > Actinopteri > Siluriformes > Clariidae > Channallabes > Channallabes apus. The sequence goes on along the minus strand of JAMASW010000041.1, from coordinate 88,198 downwards.
ACATTGTAATAACAGTGTAATAACATTGTAATAACATTGTAATAACAGTGTAATAACATTGTAATAACATTGTAATAACAGTGTTATAACACTGTAATAACAGTGTAATAACAGTGTAATAACATTGTAATAACAGTGTAATAACATTGTAATAACAGTGTAATAACATTGTAATAACAGTGTTATAACACTGTAATAACAGTGTAATAACAGTGTAATAACATTGTAATAACAGTGTAATAACATTGTAATAACATTGTAATAACAGTGTGATAACATTGTAATAACATTGTAATAACATTGTAATAACACTGTAATAACAGTGTAATAACATTGTAATAACAGTGTAATAACATTGTAATAACAGTGTTATAACAGTGTAATAACAGTGTAATAACATTGTAATAACAGAGTAATAACATTGTAATAACAGTGTTATAACAGTGTAATAACAGTGTAATAACATTGTAATAACAGTGTTATAACATTGTAATAACACTGTAATAACAGTGTAATAACATTGTAATAACACTGTAATAACATTGTAATAACAGTGTAATAGTGTTATAACAGTGTAATAACAGTGTAATAACATTGTAATAACAGTGTAATAACATTGTAATAACAGTGTTATAACACTGTAATAACAGTGTAATAACAGTGTAATAACATTGTAATAACAGTGTAATAACATTGTAATAACATTGTAATAACAGTGTGATAACATTGTAATAACATTGTAATAACAGTGTAGTAACATTGTAATAACATTGTAATAACACTGTAATAACATTGTAATAACACTGTAATAACATTGTAATAACAGTGTAATAACAGTGTAATAACATTGTAATAACAGTGTAATAACATTGTAATAACATTGTAATAACAGTGTAATAACATTGTAATAACATTGTAATAACAGTGTAATAACATTGTAATAACATTGTAATAACATTGTAATAACAGTGTAATAACATTGTAATAACATTGTAATAACATTGTAATAACACTGTAATAACATTGTAATAACAGTGTAATAACATTGTAATAACATTGTAATAACATTGTAATAACACTGTAATAACAGTGTAATAACATTGTAATAACACTGTAATAACATTGTAATAACAGTGTTATAACAGTGTAATAACAGTGTAATAACATTGTAATAACAGTGTAATAACATTGTAATAACAGTGTAATAACATTGTAATAACAGTGTAATAACATTGTAATAACATTGTAATAACAGTGTAATAACATTGTAATAACGCTGTAATAACACTGTAATAACACTGTAATAACATTGTAATAACACTGTAATAACATTGTAATAACAGTGTAATAACAGTGTAATAACATTGTAATAACATTGTAATAACATTGTAATAACACTGTAATAACATTGTAATAACAGTGTAATAACATTGTAATAACAGTGTAATAACAGTGTAATAACAGTGTAATAACATTGTAATAACACTGTAATAACATTGTAATAACAGTGTAATAACATTGTAATAACACTGTAATAACATTGTAATAACAGTGTAATAACAGTGTAATAACAGTGTAATAACATTGTAATAACAGTGTAATAACATTGTAATAACATTGTAATAACAGTGTAATAACATTGTAATAACATTGTAATAACAGTGTAATAACATTGTAATAACATTGTAATAACATTGTAATAACAGTGTAATAACATTGTAATAACATTGTAATAACATTGTAATAACACTGTAATAACATTGTAATAACAGTGTAATAACATTGTAATAACATTGTAATAACATTGTAATAACACTGTAATAACAGTGTAATAACATTGTAATAACACTGTAATAACATTGTAATAACAGTGTTATAACAGTGTAATAACAGTGTAATAACATTGTAATAACAGTGTAATAACATTGTAATAACAGTGTAATAACATTGTAATAACAGTGTAATAACATTGTAATAACATTGTAATAACAGTGTAATAACATTGTAATAACACTGTAATAACAGTGTAATAACATTGTAATAACAGTGTAATAACATTGTAATAACAGTGTAATAACATTGTAATAACAGTGTAATAACAGTGTAATAACATTGTAATAACAGTGTAATAACATTGTAATAACATTGTAATAACATTGTAATAACACTGTAATAACATTGTAATAACAGTGTAATAACAGTGTAATAACACTGTAATAACATTGTAATAACAGTGTAATAACATTGTAATAACATTGTAATAACAGTGTAATAACATTGTAATAACAGTGTAATAACAGTGTAATAACAGTGTAATAACATTGTAATAACAGTGTAATAACATTGTAATAACAGTGTTATAACACTGTAATAACAGTGTAATAACAGTGTAATAACATTGTAATAACAGTGTAATAACATTGTAATAACATTGTAATAACATTGTAATAACAGTGTAATAACATTGTAATAACAGTGTAATAACATTGTAATAACATTGTAATAACATTGTAATAACAGTGTAATAACATTGTAATAACATTGTAATAACAGTGTAATAACATTGTAATAACATTGTAATAACAGTGTAATAACATTGTAATAACAGTGTAATAACAGTGTAATAACAGTGTAATAACATTACAATGTTATTACACTGTTATTACAATGTTATTACAGTGTTATTACACTGTTATTACAATGTTATTACACTGTTATTACAATGTTATTACACTGTTATTACAATGTTATCACACTGTTATTACAATGTTATTACAATGTTATTACACTGTTATAACACTGTTATTACAATGTTATTACACTGTTATATAACATTGTAATAACAGTGTTATAACATAGTAATAACAGTGTTATAACAGTGTAATAACAGTGTAATAACAGTGTTATAACACTGTAATAACAGTGTAATAACAGTGTAATAACATTGTAATAACAGTGTAATAACAGTGTAATAACATTGTAATAACAGTGTAATAACATTGTAATAACAGTGTAATAACAGTGTTATAACATTGTAATAACAGTGTTATAACAGTGTAATAACAGTGTAATAACAGTGTAATAACAGTGTAATAACAGTGTAATAACATTGTAATAACATTGTAATAACAGAGTAATAACATTGTAATAACAGTGTGATAACATTGTAATAACATTGTAATAACATTGTAATAACACTGTAATAACAGTGTAATAACATTGTAATAACAGTGTAATAACATTGTAATAACAGTGTTATAACATTGTAATAACAGTGTAATAACAGTGTAATAACATTGTAATAACAGTGTAATAACATTGTAATAACAGTGTTATAACACTGTAATAACAGTGTAATAACAGTGTAATAACATTGTAATAACAGTGTAATAACATTGTAATAACAGTGTAATAACAGTGTAATAACATTGTAATAACAGTGTAATAACATTGTAATAACAGTGTGATAACATTGTAATAACATTGTAATAACATTGTAATAACAGTGTAATAACATTGTAATAACAGTGTTATAACATTGTAATAACAGTGTAATAACAGTGTAATAACATTGTAATAACAGTGTAATAACATTGTAATAACATTGTAATAACAGTGTGATAACATTGTAATAACATTGTAATAACATTGTAATAACACTGTAATAACAGTGTAATAACATTGTAATAACAGTGTAATAACAGTGTTATAACAGTGTAATAACAGTGTAATAACATTGTAATAACAGTGTAATAACATTGTAATAACAGTGTAATAACACTGTAATAACAGTGTAATAACATTGTAATAACATTGTAATAACATTGTAATAACACTGTAATAACAGTGTAATAACATTGTAATAACAGTGTAATAACATTGTAATAACAGTGTAATAACAGTGTAATAACATTGTAATAACAGTGTAATAACATTGTAATAACATTGTAATAACAGTGTAATAACATTGTAATAACATTGTAATAACAGTGTAATAACATTGTAATAACATTGTAATAACA